>PVIH01007645.1:0-98589 GCA_004025045.1 Sigmodon hispidus | reverse complement strand
AGATAGGTGAAGTGTGAGAATCTTGGAGTGCCCAGATGATGTCAGGCCTTAAACCTATGGGAGAAGGTTTGAATTTTCTTCCAAAAAACCGAATCTGTTAAATACTTGTCTGTGGAACATAGATGTGAAGTTGCCCTGGTGAAACATAGAGCTCCCAGAGAAAGAGCTACAGAGAGAATCTAAAGAAGACATTAGCACTAACTGGCATGTTTTAAGGGCAGAAATTGAGCAAAGCCAAAAAAGGGCAGCGTAACAGATGGATGAGTTAAGGACAAAGCCTGGAGGCAGCAGGAAGGTGTCAAGAGGCTGAGAAGATGGTAAAATGTGAGAGAAGAGCCTGCCTTAGCATGTTTTATTCCTCAATGAGCAAACCCTCCATTCTGGGCCATGTTTTGGGGATTCTGTGTGTTTCCTCCTCCATGACCCTCACAGCCATAATAATAATACTACAGTATTAGTGCTGTTTTAATCTCTGTTTTAGACATGTTGAAACTTTGATCTATGACAGAGAAGAAATTTATCTGAACTGTTCAGTGATCATGAAGTAGGAGAAGTGGTCCAGACCTTTAGGCTGCCACATGGGATGCTCCACATTTCTTCAGCTACTGGAGTTTTGTTTTTGTTTTGTTTTTTTTTTTTTTTAACTATACTCTGCCTGGGACATGCAATTTCTCTCTGTATCTTTTCCAGTTCTAAAACTGTGTGTTCCTTTTGAAGATGAAGAGATTGTGGTAAATGAGTCTAGGAAAGAATACTGTAGTTTCTACAGACAATGTTTTATTTTTTATTTTATTTTACTTTTTTTACACAAATTCTTAGAGTGGTGGCTCTCAACTTTCCTAATGCTCAACCCTTAAATATAGTTCTTCATTTTGTAGTGACCCCAACCATAAAGTATTTCATTGCTACTTCATAACTATAATTTTGCCAGTGTTATGAATCAAAATGTAAATATCTGATTTGAAGGATATCTGATATGTGACCTGTATGAAAGGATCACTTAGCCCCCAAAGGGGTCATGACCTAGTGAAAGCCACTGCCTTAGATTCTAGCTTGTAAATGGCCTGAGGAAAAAAGGGTAAATATAATTTAAAAGACAGGTGTTCAGTGGGCAAGGATCAAAGTTCACTAGCACAATATTAAGTACAGAACCAATTAGTGAAAAGAAAAAAAAAAGAGATATCTTAGACATGGGAGTGGGACATGGCAGGGAAAATAAAGAGCAACTTACTATTTCTGTGGCTTAGGCTCTAAGAAAACAATAGTGAACAAGAATGACCCCTACCTCTATCTCAGTATCAAAAATTGGTGGGAAGGAGATGTTTTAATGTGTGAGCAATCTGTGTACATGAATATATATGTCTGTACAACTGATCATTTAGTTTATCATGCGCTGTACTAGGTATTTTTCATTAGCTATTTTATTTATCCTTCATTACCATGTCAGGAAACATATGGATATACTTCTATTGTTTCACCTTAATGAATAAGTTGCTAAGACTCCAGGACTTGTCACTTGTTCAAGGTCATACCTGTGATAGGTGAGAGAAAGGGACCATGATTAATAACTTCAATTTAAATTATGGCAAATATTTCAAGAGAGGTTGATGGTATGGAGTTGAAGAGAGAAGACACACACACTCAGAGATAGACAGAGAGAGAGAGAGAGAGAGAGAGAGAGAGAGAGAGAGAGAGAGAGAGAGAGAGAGAATTAGTCTACAAATACATAAGAACAAGAAAGAGAAAGATGCTCTCAGAGACAGTGTGAGCACTTGGAGACCCTGCCTAAGCAGCAGGCGAATGAGGTCATTAAATCCATCTGCGCAGATGGGGGACCCTCTGGGGAAAGTTATAAGCAAATGTCATGATGCAATACGGTGAAATCGACTTGCGTTAGTTCAGGCTGGGACTCCAGCAGGGATTGCACTGCAATCTTTGGAAAGATGGATCATGTGCCGGATGGGGAAGACACTTGCACTGTTGGGCTTTTCCTACCACTTTCTAGAAAGGCCAGCCAGCCCAAGGTCACAGAACACATGACAGGAGGGACTGGGAATGGAACTTTGGCCTCTCATTTTTTTCTTATGCTAAAATCTGTTTCCAAAAAAGGTTCTCCCAACACATTTAGTTCAAAACTTTTGCGTAAAATGCTTCTTATTCCAGATTTCAGGCCCCATAGAGGTCATGTAAACTTGTTTTAGGCATTTTTTTTTTTTAATTTTAGTTTTGACTCCTCAAACCATGAATACCAAATACCAGTATGTTCAGAGAACTATATTCCTTTAAAAGATATGTTCACCTTTTATTTTAATTTATCACAATAGTTTTACTAAGATATTCCATTGTAGAATTGTATTAATAAACTGTATTAGTACTCATAATGATTTTTATTCATGTTTCTCAACCCATGTAGTTTTCTCAGTTGTTTCCAAGGTACAGAAAGAAGTAGCTTGCTTCACTTAAATATCAGATGCATCATTTACTTTCAGCAAAGTGTGTCCCTTTCTTGGCTTCAGTTTCATCACTGATAAAAGGGCAACTGGTATAGTGTTGTACAAGGAAGTTAGAATTTTTTTTTTTTTATCTGCAAAGAACATTGCTTGGCTTGTAGCATGTACCTCTCCAAGTATATCCTTCTGTGATATTGACCCTGATATTATGAAAAAGGTTGTAGAGCTTTCAAAAAGTAGAATCATAACATGACCTTGAATGTGGGTTTCAAATCTAGTGATCATCTTCTTGCTCTTTACTGAAAACCAGACCAAACCATCTGATTCATTCCAGTTTTTCTCTCTTCAGGTCACTCCCTTTCCTATGTCCTGTGACCTACAAGATGACTGCGCCTGCCGGGACCCTGAAGCCCAAGAACACAGCCGGAAAGACCTTCGGGGATATAGCCATGGCTAAGGAAAGACAAGAGTTGTCCAAGATTTCCCAATGCCAAGATCCGCATCCCTCTGGTATTGATTTCACAGTCTGCTGCTCAATGAAATGGCCTCTCCACACCAGGGATCCTTAGCACCCAACCGGTCTGCCTTTAATTTCACCCAGGAAGGACCAACTGTGGGGCAATGAACTGAATCTCACCATATTGAATGATGGAATGGAATACTATCCTGCAGTCTAAGAAGGATTGCATACACAGCATGTAGTCCCAGAGCCTCTGAAAATTCTAACCATATGTCACATGACTGCAGCCCAAAACAACAACAAAATCATGTTTTGTATCAAGAAGTATGCACATCTGTGGTTAGTACACATGCATGCATACTCACCCATACAAACATCTGCGTGAAAGCAGATTTAGAAAAGTAAGCAAAAAACAACTAAAAAAGAAAGCTAGAAAAACAAAACAAACAAATACATCTTGATCTTTTATTTCCCAAGCTCCCAGTCAATGCTGTCCTTGGGAGTTATAGCAACTAAGATCAAGTACAGAGGAACAAATATAGCTCAGAATCCAAGGCACAGAAAATGTAGTGCATACATCATTATGTAGTGTTTTGGGACCAGAAGTGAAATGGTTTGGGAATTGGGGCCCAGGAATAAGTAAATATTTCAAGATGTGCAAAGTTCCCCAGTTTTTCTACTGCCATAGGGATTTTGCCCCAACACAAGGAAGCAAGGCCTAGATGGAAATGGCTTAGGACTGCAGAGTCAAGGTATTCTATCAGCTCCCTGCTTGAGGCTTGAGGTCTTCATATCCCTTCCAGATCCCACCCATTATCCAATTCTCACCTTGGGACCACGTTTGCTGCTATTCTTCCTGCTGCTCTGTCTGATACATTGAGTGCTCTTTGACTGTAGAACTAGGTTAGAACAAACTCCATATAACCAAGTAGACTGCCTTAAAAGTGATTCAAATTTTTCCAGAGTTCCTCACTTCTTGGCTCAGATTCAAGAAAAAAAATAATTAATGGGTTTAAGTCCTTTATAAGTAGACTTCTCATTTAGAAGAGTTGAGGGGTGTCAGATCCTTGAGCCCTTTCTGAGAGCCCAGAATGTCTAAGCCAGTGTTAGATTTTTCTAATCAAGTGGAACAGTGTTAAATTTGGGAAAGCTGTAACCACACAGAGGATGTTAAACAGTCAGGACTTGGGTTATTGTCCCTATCTCCGTTTTTCCAACTCTTCAGGCTAGAGCAAGCTTTGGTCTTGAGACTGCCACTGTTACTCTAAGCAGATAAAGTTCTGAAACATCTCGGAATCTCGGATATAGAAGGGCAATGTAAGTGGTATTCTAGAAGAACATAGGAAACCCAGGAGATCCAGACTCAGCACCCAACACAGTCATTATATTTTCCATATAATTTCCAAGACATTAGGACATCTTTTTCTGCATTCATTATTGGGCCCACTACTCTCATATTTAGCCTTCAAACATTAAGAGGAAATAAGTCAACATGAAATCCAGAAATGTATGCAGGGCTTCTTTTTTTCCAATTACCTGAACACACCTTCTGAATTAATATGGGAAGAGATTAACACAGGATGAGGTATATAGAGTAGATAACTTTGACATAATTTGTGAAACATGGAGGTGAGAAGTAAGGATACTGGAGGATCTAAATGAACTGTACAACATAAAGATGACAGTAAAATAATTGATCTCAAGTCTAGTAGGAATAATTAGTAAAAGCAATATCTGAGACAGAATGCCAAATGCCAGCCCATGCTCAGCCATCCTGAATCTAAGGCATTCATTGGTAATCTATCATGTTCCTTGCTCCCTTTTCTACTAGGACCAACAGCAACTTCACAAACTGTTTTTGTGTTATGACCAATAGCCTTTTCCTACTGGTTAATCATACTTGAAGAGTTATCCATTGACCATCACTAGTCTGTAATATTAAGAAACCTACAAGGTGCTTTCGCACAGGTGCCTACAAATAAGGGTACAATATTTAGATTATACAGCTTGTCCTGTACTAAAGCTTCTGAAGCTGAAATCTAGAATGGAGAGGTGACCACTGATGTGATGGCCAAGAACTTTGACTCCTCCAAAAGCATATCATCACATTTACATATAGGGGACTTGCTTCTGTAATTACTAGGACCAATCTTTAACAAAATATAGAAAGAATTTTATGGGAGTTGGCCTGATTATGTTTAACTTTCCAGTATGCACAAACTTTTCTCAACCTTTAGGCTCCTCTCTTGCCCAGATATGCTGTGCCAGCTTAGCAGGACAAGCTAAAGAGTGGTAACAGGACCAGCTCTTCTAACAGCTTAATATGCCCATTAGTAGTACAGAAATCTCCAAAGACCCAAAGCTGACTATCAATAGAAGGGTCATAGAAACTTAAGCAAGATCATAAGAACTTCCCTCAATCAACCCTCATCCAAATCTATCCTCATCATCACTGTCTTCTGTTCCTCTACTGTCCAGCTGAGCAAAGATTTCTGGAAGCTGGCTGCTGTTTTAAGATTCATAGACTGAAGTGGGTCTTTCCAGGCAGAATCCCATTCAGTTTCCTCCGTACTGCCAATCAAACCTGTTATGAACAAATTCATATTTGCTGAGCCTATTAGATAAAAGAAGCTACACAACTGGTAGCCTGTAATTCATAGGATCTTCTCAGACCTTAGTGCAGGACAATCAGCTGTATTTTTGCAATGTACTGATGATTCCCAGTTTTATTTTCTTCCTGAGAAAAAGCTCCTTGTCACATCCCCTCAGTCATCTGTTTCAGACAATGGAGTAATCAGAAGGAGGCGGGTCTGAAGCACTGTTGTACATCCACAGCTTAGGGGCCCTAAAGCACTTGGGAGTTCTGCAGCTGAAGAACTATCAGTCTGTTAGCAGTAAGGAAGTAAGATGAGGTAGACAGTTCTCTAGGCCCCATCTGGGAAACTGTTCTAAACCGCAGCTCACTGTCTACCCAGAGGACTTGCATTACCCCTAGATTGTATGCCAACAACCTTGTAAGGAAAGTCAGTGTGGGAAGTCAGTCAGTCCCTGGGAAGTCAGTGTGGGTAGGTGAAGTGGGGTGTAAAGCAAAGGAGAGATTAATGGACTTAAATAGCCGGCTTTTGGAGAAGGAGGGAATCAGCTGCTGCTCTTGGCCTCAGTACACTGGGCCACTGCCGAGACCATTCTCTGTCTCATCCCCACTTTGGCCAATACTTAAACGCTATTTGTTGAAAATAATTCTTTGGGACAGATTTCAGCTACCTCCCTTCCTGGTTTGATTTAACTTGGCTGTAACTGTCAATTTGTTAAAGGTCTTACCTGTGTGATTTTTTTTTAAAGAAATAAATTAGAAAAAGAAATGAAAGAAAAGAGAACAGAAGAGAAAGGAACCCATAGTCATATTAACAGTTTCAGTGTGTGTGTGTGTGTGTGTGTGTGTGTGTGTGTGTTTCTGGAACTACTTCAAGTGAGAAAATAAATTTAAATATTGCTGGTGACAAAGCTGTAAAGTTAGAAATTAATAGAGGACAATGTGATTACCAGAAATTAAAATACATGATTAAAACCTAAGAATACAAATCCTCTTTCTAGGCTTCCTCTAGCAGACTGTTTATCCTGCAGATTGAGTATGTAGTGATGACATAGAGAATTCTCTAGAAGATGAGCATGGGGATTTATGGCACTGTCTGAGCTTCTGTACATTGTGATGGGTTCAGGAAGTAAGGCATTTTCTCCCTTGAGTTGTTTTTAGTGGAATGTTTGTTGATTTGTGTGTGTGTGTGTGTGTTTGTGTTTTTGTGCCTGTACATGGTAGAGGGCACTGGGGAGGACTGATATTGATTTTTACCAAATATTAAGGGGATAAACTGTATCATCTTTGTTATTTTTACACCATAACATATTTGTGTTTGCCAGTATGGCCCTGGGCTCCCTGAACACTTCTCTCAGAACTGTCCTGCACAGCCCAGTTCCCAAGAAGCTGCTCCATGACCAGACAGGTGATCCCAATGAATCATGAAAAAGCAAACAAACCAAGTCAATAACTAAATAGATAACAATTTTTCTAAAAATTCCTCTCCCTCCTTTTTGGTAATTTACTTATCTTTTGCCAAATTCCTAACTATCATTTTCTTTGTAAGGGCAATGTAATAATAAGATAGTTTATGTGTCTGGCACAAAGCTTCAGAATGCTTGACTATAGGCACCAGTTCATTCAGTAATCTTGAACAAATCATCAGATCGCTGTGTTTGCCTCAGTTTCTCTAGCTGAAAAACGGGAATACTACTACTTACCTACCTCACAGTGGGAGGACCGAGCATCATGAGGCCCTGGGATTTTTTAATGGACAATTTGTTAGAGACACGACCTGATGCAAAGTTCATAGGTTATTTTTCAAGAATGCCCAGGCCCATTGCCCTTTTCAGAGATAGGGAATGCTCAATTGACAGACATTTCAAGGCATGAAGCTGGAATGCCTGGTTTACAGTCCACCTTATGTGAGTGTATTAGGGGATATTTCACTGTTTAGAGAATTTCAAGTTTCCTCTCCCTTATTCTGGCCTTTACCAATTCAATGATTTGATCACAATCTAATTACTTCCTACAGTGTAAAAGTCAGGATATTGTCATCTAATTAAGATTGGGGGGGCATTACCAATTTACAGAGTAAGAGGGTCTGACATCTCTTCTCCAGCAGACTCCTCACTTCTCACACTTAGTTTCCATATCACATGTTTCATTAATAGAATCGATAATATTCTGAGTGCAAGTTGAGCTTCTTAGCTTCACACCAGCAGTCAGTGAGGAGAACTATAAACACATATAGAGTTGCTTTCTTGAGTCTCTATAATCAATAACCTGTCTGCAGATATCTATCTATATAAAGATATTATATATAAATAAAAATTTACATATATATGCACATGTATATATAGTTGTACATATATGTGTGTATATATATACTTAAATGTAATATTTACAAAACTGTGATCTCGTCTAGAGAAAATGTATTCCTATTACAAACTGCTCTTCCATATTTATGTATCATATTATACATTTTTATTATTGTCATAATTATTGAGGGTATTTCTGATTATTATGATGTTAAAATCTGTTTGGCACCTTCTGGAAGCAACCAAAAAAATCTGACTCTTCATTGAAGTGCTTAAAGTCTGTTCTCATGAGAAATTCTACTGGTCTACTGTAAAAACAAAAAAAACAAAAAACAACAACAGAGAAACAAAATAACAAAAAAATAACAAAAGAAAGGAAGAGAGAAAGAGAGAGTGAAAAGAGAAAGTAAACACCAAAAATTAAATACAACTCTAACCTTCTTCCTGTACCTCACGCGCAGAAATGTGCTGCTCTTGTTTTGGGTTTATTTTTCCTGTTTAAGTGTTTTTATGGATCTAAGTTAAGTCTTTCAGCAATATATAAAATGTAAATAGTTAACTTTATTTATTAAGAATGTCATCTTTTTTAATTTATATTTACATGATGGTTCATCTAATTTATTTTTTCTATACGGTTTTAAATACTCAAACATATTTTGCTGTTCATGGCATTTTTTTTATCTTCTTCTCTTGAATTTGTGTTTCCATTCTATTCTCTCTGGTCTCAGTTACACTTTGGATCTGACACACATACACAAAAATAATGTCAAAGACAAATATTTTGCCACTGTTGATTACTATACCTTAAAGTTCTATATTATGAAAATATATAATAGCTTGTCTGCTTCAACATGTTGTTGTGTGTTTTTTATCTGTTGTAGAGTCTTATAGAATGGTCATGTGTGTGCAGGAGCTCACACATGCATAACACACACACAATAACATGAAAGAGAACATTTGAGTTTATAATTAAAAAACAATGAAAAACATGAAAGTGAATTTGATATATACCAAATCTTCTACATAATTTCCAAAGGATATTTATATTTTATACATGGAAAACATGGCAAACATTATGCATTGTAAGAAATTTCCACTCTGTGGCTCTAAAGCATATATCACTTGTCATTACTCTTTGGACTCTGTCTTCAACAATATACTCCAAGAATATTCTTTATTTTCATAAGAAAGAAAACACAGTACATAAAATGGATTACATTTTGTCTTCTGGGTGTAGCATGGGCATTGCAATCTTAAGCTCACTACAGATGTTGCTACCAGGAAACCTATGAGAAACTGGGGGTGTTCTTTAACATTCCATCATGGATGGGATTGGTGGGGTAGGAGGATGGTTATGATGCCTCTCTTCTTAAAGAGCCACTGAGAGTTCATGGTCACAGGGAAAGAAAGGTGTTATTTTCTCTAGTGTTTTAACCATTGGCAAGGTGCCCATGCTCCAGTAAATATCCCTCTACCCAAGCCCATACAAGGAAACCTAATTAAATAAGTGTGGAACAAAAACCAATAAAGTGAGGAGACTAACTTGGGAGGGTGTCTGCAGAGGCAGGCACAGGAAGATGAGGCCAGGAGCATGAGTTTGATCATGAAATAATGTACATGTGTAAAATTTTCAAAAACATGTTATGGTTAAAAAAAAGTAAATCAAATATAAAAACATTGAACACTTAATCATCCAGTCCATCACTTGAGCCAATAGCTGAGATAGAAATATTGCTGCTTTCTATCTGTGTAGTAATATTATTGTTCATCAGTCAATAGTTAGCAAATAGTGAGGCAGTCTTTGGAAAGTTATTCAATTGTTTTAAGGTCTTGTCTTAATATCTGTGAAATGAAAATAAAATATCAACTTCATAAGGTTCTTTTTTTGTTTTTGTTTGTTTGTTTTGTTTTGTTTTTTTTTGAGACAGTTTCCCTTTGTTGTTCTGGGTATCCTGAAACTCACTTTCTAGATAAGGCTGGCCTCTGCCTTGGCCTCTGGAGCGTTGGGATTACAGGTGTGTGCCACCACTGCACTGCCCCTTCATGAGGTTCTTAATTGAGTTCTTTTTTAAAGATAAGTCTTCCGTGATTTAGAACATTACTGCACACATGTTGCATTGACACTTTTCATGTTGAGACCAAACATACTATCGCAAGCATTAGTAGCATACCAATTTAATTGTTCAACTTATTTTTTAAAAGTGAGTAAGAACAGTATACCACAAACACTCGGTACTTGCATAGTATCTCTATGACAGTGACACTGTCCACTGAGCTATTGTCTGGCAGAACTATCAGAAGGCATCTCAAAGTACATGTTTTTGTGCTGATGGTTAAGGTCTTAAATTTTTTTTTTTTTTTTTTTTTTTTTTTTTTTTTTACAAAGGAACTGTTTGGCAGACATAATTTAGAATTATATGTAATATCAAGATAAGGGAAGTCAGGACTGCTCATAATGTATTTTGAAATCATTAAAACATAATATATTTATCATCAGGTGGAAAGCCAGTAACCAGAAAATAAAAGCATTGCTGAATACACCTCGACTCTGTAACTAGATTTTTGTTTGTTTGTTTGTCTGTCTGTTTGCTTATCTTTGAGACTCTGTGGAGCCCTAGCTGTCTTGAGACTTGCTCTATAAACCAGGCTGGTCTCAAATCCAGAGATCTGGGATTAAAGGTGTGTGCCACCATGGCTGGCTATATAACTAGTTTTTAATGATAAGATTCAAACAGCATCTTTTCTGTTTTGCAGTTATATCCAGACATTATGAAAATAAAAAAAAAATTACAAAACAAAAGTTACATGACTAAGGAATCCTTCATAGTCTGAGTAAATGTATTAAACACTAATGGAACAGGGATGAAGTTGAATGTAAGTGTTGCTGTGGAGAGAGCCATGTTCAGGTACATACAATCTGCCTTGTTGTTTTAAGCAAGTCCCTTGCTTTTGTACAGACAGAGGAGCTGCTAATGAGAAGACACAGGTGCTGTGAGGAAGCAGTGAGACCATCCTAGGAAAGATTTTAGAAATAAAGCACTGTGCTCTAGAGGAACTGAAAAGGACAAGGGAATTCAATATTTGAAAGGATATTTATTGGTGGTACAAGTAGGAAATGCAACAGTTATAAACTCTGAGGAAGCCCTCTTATGTGGCAGTGGAAAAGCAGAAGTCGGAGAGATTAAGAGTGCATGTATATGAATATCCAAGAAAACACTGAGTAGTCCTGAAAAGGCAATGACAACTACTTATGTGAACATGTCACGGAAGTTTTAAACTTTTCCTGCCTGTTCTGTTAAATGATGTGATTAGGTAAAGTTATCTTTAGAGTCTCTCTCTCTCTCTCTCTCTCTCTCTCTCTCTCTCTCTCTCTCTCTCTCTCTCTCTCAGCTTTGAATACTGTTTTACTAACTTTTTAAACATATCTACCCCTCTTCTCAGTCCTCCCCAGCTTTCCCTCACTCTGTCCTCTCCATCCATTCCTCAGAGAGGGTAAAGACTCCCAGGGTGAGTCAAAGCAGTTGGCTTATCAAGTTGATGTAGGGCCAAGCCCCTCCCCCCACTATCAAGGCTGAGTAAGGAAATGGGCTCTGAGATATCAGTTTACACACCAGAATGAAATTGAAGACTTCATAGAATTCAATGAAAATGAATCCACAACATACCCAGACTTACTGGATACACTGAAAGCAGCACTAAGAGGAAAGTTCATGGCACTAGGTGCCCAAATAAAAAAAATTGAAGATATGTCACACAAGAGACTTAACAGCACAGGTGAAAAGCTCTAGAACAAATAGAAGAAAACTCACCCAGAAGGAGCAGGAAATAATCAAACTCATGGTTGTAATCAATTAAATTGAAACAAAAAGAACAATACAAAAACAAAAACAAAACAATGAAACAAAGAGTTGATTTTTTTTTTGGGGGGGGGAAAGTAAACAAGATAGACAAACCCTTATCCAAACTAACAAAAAAGTGGAGAGAGACTATCCAAATTAACAGAATCAGAAATGAAAAGAAGGACATAAAAACAGACATTGAGTAAATCTAAAGAATCATTAGGTCATACTTCAAAAATCTGTACTCCACAAAATTGGAAAGCCTAAAAGAAATAGAAAGGTTTCTGGACAGGTACCACTTACCAAAATTAAATCAAGACCAGATAAATGTCTTAAATAGTCCTATAATCTATAAAGAAATAGAAGTACTTATTAAAAGTCCCCCACCCCCAAAAAAGCACAAGGCCAGATGGTTTCAGTACAAAATTCTACCAGAGTTTCAAAGAAAAACTATTACCAGTACTATTCAAATTGTTCCACAAAATAGAAACAGAAGGAACATTGCTAAACTCTTTTTATGAGGCTACAATCACCCTGATACCAAAACCACATGAAGATACAACAAAGAGAATTACAGACCAATCTCCCTTATGAACTTGGATGCAAAAATATTCAATAAAATACTGGCAAATTTATCAGGGAAATGCAATCAAAACAATTTTGAGATACCACCTTACACCTGTCAGAATGGCTAAGATAAAAGACACAGATGATAGCCTATGGTGGAAAGGTTGAAAAGCAAGGGAAACACTCCTCCACTGTTCGTGGGAGTGTAAGCTTGTTCAGCCACTTTGGAATGCAGTATGGCAGTTTCCTCAGAAAACTGGGAATCAATTTCCCCAAGGATCCAGCAATACCACTATGGGATATATACCCTAAAGATGCACATTTGCACCCCAAAGGCATTAGCTCAGCTATGTTCATAGCAGCATTATTTCTTTTTTTTTTTAAAGTCAAGAACTTAGTTTATTTATTTTAAAATAAACATTGAAGTTTTCCCATTTTCCATCACCCTACAAAACTTTTGAATGTGGAATGTTCAACAGCCTAATTATTTTTAGTCAGCAACAAAACCAGCAAAAAACTCCAGTTGTCTAATGAATATCTGAGAATAAATTTTGCTTTGTTTTTGAGTGACTAATTACCTGCTGGAGCAGCATTATTTCTAATAGGAAGAACCTGGAAACAACCTAGATGTTCCTCAACTGAAAAATGGATTAACAAACTGTGGTACATCTACACAATAGAGTACTACTCAGCATTAAGAAAAAATGATATCCTAAAATTTTCAGGGAAATGAATGGATTTGGAGAATAACCTCTTGAGGTATATCTCAATATATCTCTTGAGGTATCACAAATATAGAAATATAAGCAGGGGCTGTACTCACTCATTTGTACACTTTAAACAAAAACAAAGCATTCCTAAGATGCAAACTACAACCACTGAACAGCTTGGGATCTGTAGCACCTTGGAATGGCACTTTGGAGCCCATTCTTTCCAGAGGAACACCTGATCCAGTCTTGATGTTGGGATGAGGAAAGTGGATTTGCCTGGAGTAGATGTTGAACTAAGCCACCTTTGGACCTTGGGACCTACTGCCCTTGCTGGAGATGAGATGTCGAGATAGGGAGAAGAGAGAGTGACTGGAAGGGGCAGGGAGTTTGAACAAGGGGATACATGGATAAAAAAATGAGACTTTATTCTTAATTTTTTAAAAAAAGAAAAAATACTGGCAAATTGAATCCAAGGAGATAAAAAAAAAGTCATCCAGCATGATCAAGTAGGCTTCATCCCTGAAATGTAGAAATGGTACAAAATATGAAACTGTCAATGTTATCCACCATATAAACAGTCTGAATGAAAAGAACCACATGATCATCTCATTAGACACTAAAATATCCTTTGACAAAATCTAACTCTCCTTCATGATAACAGTTTTGGAGATATTGGGGATACAAGGTATGTACCTAAGCATAATAAAGGCAAAATACAGGAAGCTGGCAGCCAACATTAAACTAAATGGAAAGAAACTTAAAGCAATTTCACAAAAATCAGGAACAAGACAAGGCTGTCTACTCTCCCATATCTATCCAATATAGTACTCAAAGTTCTAACTAGAGCAATAATACAACAAAAGGAGATCAGGGGTATACAAATTGGAAAGGAAGACATCAAAATATTGCTATTTCAAGATGATATGATAGTATTCATAAGTGACCTCAAGAATTCTACCAGGAAGCTCCTACAGCAGATAAACACCTTCAGCAATGTATCAGGGTACAACATTAACTCAAAAAAAATATCAGTAGCCCCCCCTATACCCTAACTCTGAGTCTTGAACATTCTACAATTCAGGAAAATTAAAAAAACAGTGATATCAGGCATTAGGTGATCAAGATTTGAAAAATAAAGAACTACTTTTCTGGGTATATCAGTCAGAATATAGTGTGAAGACTACCACAAGGAAAGCCCGGGGTTTGATCTCTGCATTGAATAAAACAGTTTACAGTAGCATATGCCTATTATTTAAACATGAGGGAGGTACAGGTGGAAAGATCAGAAGTTCAGTGTTATTCTCAGATATATAGTGAATTTCAGGCCAGATTGAAGCTTACAAGATCCTGTCTCAAAAAAACCAAAACAAACAACAACAAAAAATAAATAAAGAGATGGAGTTAATGGTCCCACAAAGATGGGGTTTCAATAGGAATAAAGATTTAGGGGAAGGGATCTGGAGTCACAGCTGTAAACACAATGTAATTCTGAGCAGTATTCTACTTCTTAGCTCTTTTCAACTCCCCTATCAAAACTGGGATGTCCTAAGATAATAAGCAGTTTAAGCGAAGTGCCTAGCAAAGAATATGGGTACTCAGGAAATACTGCTTACTACCAACTTTATCATCTAAATTTCTCCATCCACAATTTTGATTCCCATAATAGGAAGTACTCTACAGAGGAAAAGGAGGCAGGTAGCTCATCTCAGCTCCCTGGAATTTACATGGAGAAAACTTGCATCACTTCCATAACACCAAGACAAATGTTCTCCAAGCCATTGAATTTGTTTCCATCTCTCTGAAACTAGACAAATCTTGGCTGGAAGTGAAGACAAATAAGAAAAATTAAAAATCATCACAACCCCATAGTTCCTGGAATATACTTCAAAGGAAAAAAAAAAGCAAGCATGGAGGAACCATATAGTGCTTTAATATGATGAAGTAGAGCAATGTTTTCTTTTAATTCTAACAACACACTGGGATAATAGGAATCATAAGACCCAACATGCAGATTACAGAAACTGAGGTTCAGAGTTATACTTATTTATTTTTTTAAAATAGTGAATGGTCCCTAAACCAAATCCATACAGTATAGATTAGATCTTTTCTTGCCATATTTTGAGTCTGTTTAAAGCAAAAGCCTGAGTTGATATTCAAATACCCCTAAAATGGAAGACACTTAAGCTTACTGGCAGCAGAAGTTGATGGATAGCCATTGTAATATGGGGTTAAGAAGGATTCACAGGAATCATCTAAGCTATACCATTTAACTTTAGAGATCAGCAATGCTGCTCACTGAAACACAAATATGTTTGTGTATATGGTAGTGTTTTAACTAAGAGAAAGCAACCCAGTGAGCAATGATAAATGACACAGGCAGAGATAATAATGTAAGTTAAACTTAAAAGAGTGGAATAGGGCATGGTTGTGCAAAAGAGTAGCAAAGTCTTAAGCTCAACAGTTCTTCAGATGAAAAAGGGACTAAGGAACTACATTGGGGGAAAAGTTTTGGAGGTGATGTCAGAGAGCTATACAGAGGCTACACTGCTAATCATGCCTTAGTTTGAGTGTTGTCAGAAGTCAGCACAAGGATTGAAATACATGGAGTTTGTCTGGGGAGAGATCTTACAATTGCCATTGTCTTCTAGCAATTTCTTCTAAGGTAGCACCTTCCATCATAGAGAGAAACTTATTAAGACATAGAATATTCTAGAAGGAGGTGAGACATTTGATCCATCAGGGAAGTTCATTAAGCTAAGGAAATTTACACCTCAAAGACTCCATGAAGTCCTAAGAACTTACAGGACACTCTAGGCCTTCCTCTCCTTAAGAATAGATAGACAGTAAAGAGGGCTGAAAGACATGCTCAAATGAGATGAACTGTGTACAAGAGGCTCAGACAAAATGGGATACCCAGAAAAGATACTCTCCAATCTGTGGAGCTGCCTATAAGTTGTGCAGTGTGCTCCAGGTTTCCAACTCTCATGAATCATCACTCATGCCAGGGTAGTCTTTGAGTCATTTCTGCTCCTGTAAGTAACTCTTGGCACATATTTCAGTAAGCAATCCCAATAAAATTCAATGGTTCACCAACATGAACCTTGGCAGTATCTTTAATTTCATCTATTATCAGTTCCCTATTCAGGGTGAGTAGACATTTGCTTACACTTCTGCAGGAATTGTGTTCCACAGCAGTCTCCAGCAGAGGAATACCCATAAAAAAATCAAAATGGAATTGAAACAAAAAAGGAAGGTATTTCATGGTACTACAGTATATTGTCTAATCCTAGGGAAAGTCATTGAGCAGGTAGAATAGGAAGCTGGGATACTTATCCATTCTCTACCACCAGCCAGTGGTCAAGAATTTTCCTGAGGTTTAATGTAGTGCATCTATCTTTTGTACTAGTAGGAACTGTGGGCTCATGCCAACAGGAAAAGCTCAGCAAAGGCAAGATGGATTGATGAAAGTCAGAACAGCACACTTTATAGTGGCAAGAAGGAAGGGCACAGATTTGTTGAGCTCTGCTACAGCTGGAATGCAGCTAAAAAATTCCTAAGTGTGTTAGGCAAACATGGAGATTTTTAGAGAGAGGAATATCTTGAATAAATGTCAATTTATACATCAACCCCTTTGTGTAGAACAAAGGCTTCTGGGAAAGCCAAGACTTACAGGAACCAAATGAGAGGCTGGAATGGTGCTCCACTTGAGAAATAGCATGCTAATACAGGCAACTATGGAAACCACCACCACAACAACAAAAAAAATGGGAGTAAGAGAGTTACTAAAAGAAGCAAAGTGATGCATTTGATAGATTTAATTAAAATACACACTCAGAATATACAACAAGCTGTTCCAGCTTGTTAAAGACCTCCCAACCTTGGAGAGGCACCTTGGAGCCCATTCCCTCCAGAGGAACACCTGACCCAGTCTTGATGTTGGGATGAGGAAAGTGGATTTGCCTGGAGTGGATGTTGAACTAAGCCACCTTGGGACCTTGGGACCTACTGCCCTTCCTGAGAAGATGAGGAGATGGAGAGAAGAGAGAGTAACTAGGAGGGGCGGGAGGGGAAGGGAGTTTGAACAAGGGGATACATAGATAAAAAATGAGACTTTATTCATAATTTAAAAAAGAGAAAAGAGAACCCCCAAAATAACTGGAAAAGTTATGAGGTCTGGGCAATTGCAGTTTCAAAGAAAATGGCCCCCAAAGGAGTGGCACTATTAGAAGGTGTGGCTTTGTTGGAGTAGGTGTGGCCCTGTTGGAGGAAGTGTGTCACTGTCGGGGTGGGCTTTAAGAACTCTTTGCACAAGCTGTGTCCAGCATGGGAGACAGTTCACTTTCTATTTGCCTCAGGATCAAAATATAGATAGAGTTCTCAGCTCCTTCTCCAGCATCATATCTGACTGCATTCCACTAGATCCTGCTATGATAATGGACTAGACCTTTGAAACTGTAAGGTACCATCACAATTACACATTCCTTTATTGGTTGCCATGGTTATGGTGTCTCTTCACAGCAATAGAAACTCTAAATAAGATAGTAAGCTAAATAGACACCAATTCATTTTTTAAAGAAAAGTATGGCATGCAAGGGAGTATGATTTGGATGATTGCATGAGTTCTTTAGTACATTAAACCCACATAGAACTGCTCTAGCAATCCCTAATATTAACTTCTTAAAATAGTAAAGACCTTCTTATTGGTAATTCATAACACTATTTAGTTCTGTTGACAGCCGAATCTACAGAAAGTTAGAGGAACTAAGACATTCTTATCAGAGGGCTCTGGCTTCTTCCTGGACTAGCAAGTCTGACCTAGCATGCATTCAAACAGCACAGAAGTTTCTAGGCTTCACTCATCATTTGCTTTACTGACTTTAGTAGAGTATCCATGAATGTACATTAAAAATAAATAACATCATTTATTTGTTCTATATGTTTTATGGCTTGATTATTATGTGGCGAGCAGATTGTTTGGGGATCTAATCCATTTGAAGTTCTGTAAGCATTTTGTATCTTTATAGGCATTTTCCTTTAGGTTGGGAAAGTTTTCTTCTATGATTTTATTGAATATATTATCTGTGCCTTTGAGCTTGTATTCTTCTTCTTCTATTCCAATTATTCTCAGGTTTGACACTTTACACAGTGTTCCAAATTTCCTGGATATCTTGTGTTACAGCTTTTTTGTTTTTAGTGTTTTCTTTGACTGATGTATATTTTTCCATTATTATATCTCTATCTCTTGGATCCTGTTGGTTATGTTTATATCTGTAATTCCAGTTCATTTCTTCAGATTTTCCTTTTCTACTTTTGCCTCATTTTGTGTCTTCTTTATTGCTTCTATTTCAATTTTCAATTCCAAGAATGTTTCTTTCATCTGTTGATTTTCCTTTTCTTGGTGACTTTGTTTTCTTTCAAGGATTTGTTAGTCTCTTCTAGCTTTTTGTTTATATTTTCTTCTATTTCTTTAAGGGAACTTTTTTATATTCTCTTTTAAGGCTTCTATAATCTTTATAAAATTGTATTTAAGGTTGTTTTCTTCTGTTTCCTCTTCATTGCTCTGTTCAGTTCTTGGTGTTATAGAATCACCAGCTTCTTCTGGTGGTGCAATGTTCTTCTTTATATTGTCATATATATTCTTAAACTGGTGTCTGCCCATTGCTTTCTTGGTTATGCAGAGGGAGGGGAACACTCCTTCATTGTTGATGGGAGTGTAAACTTGTTCGCCACTCTGGAATGCAGTATGGTGGTTTCTCAGACAACTGGGAATCAATCTACCCAAGGACTGAGCAATACCACTATTGGGTATATATCCAAAAGATGTACATTTGCACCCCAAAGGCATTAGCTCAGCTATGTTCATGGCAGCCTTATTTGTAATAGCAAGAAACTGCAGACAACTTAGATGCCCCTCAACTGAAGAATGGATTAACAAACTGTGGTACATCTGCATAACTGAGTAGTACTCTGTTGGTGGGGGCGGGGGAAGACATTCTAAAATTCACAGGCAGATGGAAGAAATTTGGGAGAATATCCTCCTGAGCGAGGTGTCACAAACCCAGAAAATTAAGCACAGAATGAACTCACTCATTAATGAACTTTGAAGAAAAATCAAAGAATACCGAAGCTGCAAACCACAGCCCCAGAACAGCTTGGGACCAGAAGAACCTTAAGAAAGACATCCAGGGAGTTCCCTAGGAAGAAAAACTAGGGAAGATATTCTTATCTAATTGGGACCATAGGGGTTGCAACCAAGAAGCCGTGGGAACAAATCATGTGAGGACATGATTGAGGGAGAGGAAATACAAGGAGGGGAGAAAAAAAAAGAGAAAGAGAGAGATGAGATCTTAACAGAGGAAGTCAATGTGGGGTTGGAAAAAGACCAGGTGCTAGAGAAGCCTCCAAGAATTCACAGGATGTCCCTGTCCCTGGCTAGGTCTCCAACCAATAGTGAAAGTGTTGCCTAGACTTGACTTCCCCTATAATCAAATGGATAGCCACCCTAAGTGCCATCACAGAACTTACATCCACCAATAAATAGAGGTAGAGGCAGGAATACATGGCTGAGCACTGGACTAAGTTCCTGGTCCAGCTAAGAGCAGGGGAGGAGAGTCTATATGAGTAAGGGGATGGGGATTATGAGGAAAATTCTCACAATGATGGCTGGCTGGAGCTCACTGAATCAAGAGCAGCAACCTCGGAACCATCAGAAAAAGGTACTAGGCCCTCCAAGGATAGGTAACTGTTCACTGACATGGACAGTATGAGGGGAGGGATCAGACTGTGTTTCTGTGCATGGATTGGCACTTCAGAGCCTATTCCTTCCAGAGAAACACCTAACCCAGTCTTGATATTAGGATTAAAAAATTGGACTTGTTTGGAGTAAATGCTGAGCTGATTCACCTTGGGACTTCTTGCCCTTTCTGTGCAGGGGTTGGAAAGGAGGGGGGCAGAGGGCTGACTGGGATGGGTTGGGAGGGGGAAGGGAGAGGGAGCAAGGGGATACATGGGATTAAAAATGACTTTTTTTAATAAATAAAATAAAAATAAATAAATAAAAGAATTCAAACTATGCTCTAGGGAGAAAAAAAACAGTAAATAAAAGAAAAACAACCTTCCCACGTGATGTGATTGTTGCTCACAGATAAGAAGTGATAAGAGGTGAGGCACAATAACAAAACTGCAGATGCCAGTATCTCCAACAGTCAAAAAAAACAAAAACAAAAACAAAAAACAAAAAAAACCCCAACAACAACAACAATAAAAAGACTTATCTATTAAACTACAAGAAAAACAGACAATTTTTTCAAAAGCAAAATAAACATGGCTCTTGCCTTTGGGGGATTCCTCTCTGTCAGTAGAGATATTGGGGTGGCATACTAGATAAAAATCTAGATCTTGGAAAAACTCAGCAGCCTTACTGGTAACAGCATGTTACTCATGTGGAATTTCCATTATGTCCAGCAGAGCAAGAAGAAAGCAGGGGGTGTTCTAGGCAGAGGGAGTCATCTGGACAAAGGCTATGGACAGAGTAGCACAGAAATTCAGGGAAAGAACTATGAAGCTGTTAGATAATTAATGCATTGTCTGCATGTGAGTAATTGAAGAGATTCGATTGGAGAGCCCTGGAGGTTTCTTAAGGAGACAGCTTGTGAGCTAAGCCTTGAAGACTTTCTATATTACCATTTCTTTCTTCTATAAATGACTGATGGAGCATAGAAGATAGTTGTTTGATAAGATGTAATCTAAAAAGAGGGTCTTCCTTAAGGGTCATGGGGAAGGGTCTTTTATACAGAAAGGAATATTTCTGCATTCCTGCATGTGGACTGGCACCTTGGAGCTCATTCCCTGCAGAGGAGTGCCTAACCCAGTCTTGATATTAGGATGAGGAAACTGGACTTGCCTGGAGTAGATGTATCAGGCTGAGCAGATTCATCTTGGGACTTCTTGCCCTTTTAGGGAAGGGGATTGGGGAATGGGGATCGGGAGGCTAAGGACAGACTAGGAAGGATTGGGAGGAGGGAAGGGAGGGTGAGTAGACAGATACATTAAAAAAAGTTTCTTTTAAAAAATAATAAAAAGACAGAAAAAAATATTTCATTATGCTTAAGATCCTTATACCATGAAGAACTTGTCCCTTTGGAGGACTACATCATGTTAAGGTGCCATAGAACATGTGCAGGAATGAGCTGAATTGATAACCCATTATCTCCAATCCATGACACACAGTAAATCATATATCCATCTAGATATACAATTCAATATGTCCTCTCTTCTCTCTCTCTCTTTCTCTCCCCCTCTTCTCCATCTTTCCTTCCTCTCACTCTCTTCCCTTTTCTTTCTCCTTCCTTTTCCTTTTCCCCCTACTCTCTTTTTTCCTTCCCATGAACTTCAGCAGCACACAACTTGAAAAGAAAATTTCCAATTGCAAACCATTTTCAAAGGAGCCTAAGCCAGAGTTTGGCTTTCACATATTCAGCACACTATCCAAAACCATGAATGCAAAGCTGGGCATTTCTTTTCTGTTAACAGAATGGATTCCCCACATAACTTCCCTTAGTTACTTCAGCATACTATCTTCTCATAGTTATGGCCTTTAGATTCATGCTGTTGCTTTTCCTAAAATCTCATACTTAATACCATCCAGTTAATTTGTATGCCTTATTCACTCCTCAGCTTCCATTGGCTCATTCATTGAATATACACTTAAAACAATTAAAGAAGGCATAGTCATAACTTACAATCTCATATTACAAGTGGAAACACTGATGTGAGGAATTTACAATAATTTCCCCAGTTTTACATAGCTGATACGAAGAACTCTGGATTTGAACCAAGAAATTTGATTCTGGTTGTCAATAGCCACACTTGATGAGAGAATTAACTAATCAGCCTGCAAGCTAAGCTGGCTGGCCTAACCTGAGATATGCTGGAAATGGGAAATTCTCAATGTGTTTTAAAGAACTTTTACCAAACAAACAGAATCCCCACTCATTTGTGCATGTGACACGTATTAAAATTACAACACCTTGGATCCTTTGATTTAATTACAATGTGCTATTAAATTGGAACTCACCTTCTTTCTTTTGGAATTTCCAGTTTGCCTAGAGAGTAACTTAAAATGGCACCAGTGGCTCAAACTTGGTATCATCCAGCAGTATTTTGCTAAGTGATATTTAATATTCAGCATCAATGTTTACATGCTTCCTCCTAAAATCTATACACCACACAAGCTGAATTCTTTTAAATTTTCTATTCTTGTTGTTCTTTGTTACATATTTGGAAACACACACACACACACACACCTTATTCTTTCTATAGGGAAGTGTTCAGATGATAGGGTGGTGTGTGTTCAGCTTCCCAAGTTTCGGTTAGTGATCTCTGCTAACCTGAGGACTCTATGTTTTCATCTTCTACAGCATATACTGGGCTGTGAGAGTTCACCACGTTGACCTCTCAGGACTGGGAACAACAAAGTAAAGCTATTGTAGCTATACATGGTACCTAACAGGTGCTTAACAAATACTTAAGGAAAAAGGAAAAAATATCAATCAAACAACATCACATCAGTAGCATCTAACATGCTATAACAGGCATTGGCAAACTTCACTCAGCAACAAAAACACAAACAAAAAAAGCGGAGTTTTCTAGAAGTACAATTATGTGTGCATTATTTCATATTCTGTATATGGCTACCTTTATACAGAGGTAAATATTGATGTCAAAATTTGTTTGGACCACAAAATCTAAAACACAGTATGATTATTAAAAAAAGTCTTATCCCTGTCACGTAAGATAATGCACATATTTTCAGACATGTTCCTCTTTCCATGTCCAGACATCTTTAATAGACACTCAACCTATGGCACCTACCCATTTCAGGTATGCTAAAATAATGGCAGTGTTGGGAAAGCTTCAACATTCCTCTGCTCATCCACCCCAGCAGAAGAGTATGCCATAGCTCTCAACACTCCATACCATAATACCATAATTATTATGTCAGACATAACAAAATAAATATATGATCATTTATGGGCCTTTCTCCTTTAGTCTATGAACTATGTAAAAACAAGGTTGACCTATTCAGTTAACAAATATTGTTTAAGAATCCAGTATACATCCCATATAGTTTAAGAAGCTAGAAATAGAATTATCTCTGTGACAATGGCATGAATTACTAAGGCCATACTTGGCACATTTTCATCTTGATATACACAATGGTATACAAATGAAGTAAAATAACAAATGTGCTCACTATCCTCCTCAATTTCAACAGGAAGATGGTCAGGTAGAAAATGAAGGCTAAATACATGGGGGAGACATGTAGCTCAAAGGAGGTCTACAAAACTACAATATCAGCATGAGTGAGGCTCTGGACTTTGTCACTAGCACCAAGAACAACAACAACAACAACAAAAAGTGGGTCTTGGAAACAAAAGGTCTAGTTTTAAAGTCTGGTTTTCCCAGTGACTCTCTGTTTTTGAACAAATTTGTATACCTTTTGTGACTTATTATACTGGTCTGTGATTGCTGATAAGCTTGTCCCCTATCAGGAAATGCTATGAAGATAAGTGAACCACTGGTGTGAAGTGCTTAGGCTAGTATCCAGTCAGTAAAAAATATTTTATGGGTGCTGGCTCCCACTGTTTTCATTGTCATTGGTGGTGCTTTCAGTATGTGCTAAAGGACTCTGACAGTTTTAGGGACTTTCTGACAAGATGGACAAAATGCTCTGCTGTGAAGAATCCACTTAGAGGAATCCAGGGAGGAAGACTGGTAAACTGCTCTCCAGATGTTAACTATGCTAAAGACATCTCCCAGATGTACGTGACACCCTGCCACCTACCATCTGTAAGGAGCAAATATCTGGAAGCTTTGCATGGCACCACTTCAGCCTCTGTTTCCCTTGCTGCTCACAGCCCATCTCCCACCAGGGCACCCTGCCAATGCCAAGGTTGCAGAGAGAAGAATAACATTCTTGTGTTCTCCTTCCAGTGTGGAAATTCCATCTCTTGGCAGTTTCCATCATGTCAGAGTTGTACTGAGGGTCCATTAAAGCTTCTTATGGAAAAGGGGAAAGGTGGAGGGGGAAGGGAGGGCATGGGAATCCCTTTTACTGGGGTTTTTACTAGCACTCAGATGAAATCTTTCCATCCAGTCACCAAAGTGCTTATTGGGTCATGACTACTGCTAGAAGGTGATATTTTAAAATTAGACCAACAGCAAAAGAATGCCTCATTGAGGGAAAGCACACATCTACTGTGACTTTTTTCCAGACCTTTTTTTTTTTTCCTATTTGCTTTCCCAAACACAGCAGTGCCTGGCTTAGTCCTCAAAGCGGTTCTGCATGTAAGGCTGAGTCTGCTTTGTAGGGAGTCCCTGAAGTAAGTCAATTCAGTTCAACACACACTGATTTAGCATTAACTTTCTGCCAGGCACCATGCTGTCACTGGAGGCCTGGGGGTGACTGGATCATTGAAATGTCTGTCACTGGAGACTATACAGACTTTGGGAGACAAATCACAAAGCCTAGAACTTTTCAGCCAACTTCTGTGTTTGGAGTAATGTGGGAGCATTTACTGATGCTTGAGGATTCCACAGGAGGAGCAGTTACCATGGTTATGTGTTGCCTAAACTCAGTACAGCACCTAAAATGCAGTAATTCCTCTATAAGAAATCTAGCATGAATGTTACGTCTAGTCTGTGAGGGTGTAAAGAAGGCTTTCGAAGAGAAGATGGAGAATAGTTGAATATATGTGGCAGGATCCATAGATGGCAAGAGAAAACAACAGAACATGGCCCATGAGAACCTTAGTGTTTCTCGTGTTTGGCTTTGAATGGCACTGCTTCACAATGGGGAGTAGGAAAAGGTGTGTTATAAATAAAGGCTATGACCATGTTGTCAATTGCAGAAACAAGAACTGTAATTGGCTTGAGAATTTCTGTAGCATTTTGTTAAGAGTATGTTTGTGCATACATGCACACATATTAAGTAGAAGTTTCACTGAAAAGGAACAAAGGCCATAAAACTTCATGTGTAACCTATGGCCCATTCCCCTAGTTAATGAAGGAAACCTCTGTGCCCCTCAAATATCTTTAGTTCTAATTTTTAATGTTTGTTGTTAGAGAAAGTTCCAGTTCCCTCTGTAATAGGACATCAGATTGGGTGTTGAGCTTTTTCTCTCTGGTTAGTTTTGTAGGAGCTAATGCAATGTCAAGGGTATGGACAAGAGAAAGCTAAAGAATAATCAAGCATGCGACCTTACTGAGAAGTTGGTATTTACCACACGCTAGTCCAGAGTCTTTCTTACTTAGATATGATCCTTCCATATATACATATACATATATTTTGTCTACTGGTTTCTTTTTTGCTGACGAGCAGACTGAATACCAAAGATGTACAGTTGTCATTTGTCATTTGGGGAAACCTTGGATTTGGAGTCAAGTTTTACTATAAAGAATCATACTCATGTCCCAGAACAATTGTACAACTGTTTTCATAGGCATTTTGCTCCTCATTCCATGAATGTCATCTCTACTTGGATGTTCTTGATATCTAATCCAAGTGATGAAGAACTGATTGCCACCCTCTTCCTTCACTCTATTATACCCAACTAAGCGGCATTTTATAAGAATACCTGAGCAGATGTAATCATGTACCAACTCTTATTTCTTGAATAAACCCCAACAAAGGAAACTGCTGAACACCTATGGTTGAGATATGTGCAGATGGGACTAGACTTGAATGTGTTCCATGTGGAAATGTACAGACTGTGAGCTCTGGGACAAAGTAACTTGGAAATCACCTAGATCTGTGGTTTAAAGACAGGGCACAGATCAAAATCACCTGCCACAGACTGTGAAAGTACATATTACTAGGTTTCTCCCAAGATATTTAAAATTGGTATCTCTGTGAATAGGACCTAAAAATCTTTTCCCCTTTAAGTTTCCAGATTATTTGTATATTTCAATTAAAAAACTCCAAATAACATAGCATGGGGAATCAAGATTCACAGAAAGAATGAAATTTGCCTAGGGCAGCACATCTCATAAGTCCTGGTTTTATTTCCGAAGAGGGCAAACCTGATCCTAGCCAGTGAATTCCTGCAGAGAACCCTGTCTAAGCAATTGCTTCTTGTTCTGCCCCAGGAAGACTGTTTGCTCTCTGTAGAGCTGAATAGCTTGCAAGTGAGTGAAGAAACTACGTCATCTCTGACCGTAAAACCTAGTGAACCACAAGCAAGCTGTTGTTTGTGCTACAAAACCACCTGGGGAGGCTGACCTGACTTGGCATATGCCTTGAGCCTGAGGAGAGCTTGTTTTTTTGGTTTTTTTTTTTCCTCCCTGTCTTCACTACCTGCCCAGAGTTCAAGAAAAAGTATGGGCCCAGGGTCATTTTAGGGTCAGGAATGCACTGGAGACAAGAAAATCAGGGGATAATTCACTCTTGGTTATGCCACATGTATGGTCTTGGCCAGGATAATTTTCCTTCCTGACTTTCAGTCTCTATATTTCTAAAGTGGGAGCATTGGTCTCTGAAATACTTAGGAGAATGCAGTTGTTCAGCTTCTATGTGGACACAGTTAGATTGGTATTCTGGCTTCTTACTAAGAGCATGACTCCAGGAAGCACCTCCCTGAGCCTGAAGCTCTGTTCTCTGAGATGGGAGTGTTGACAGCTGCCATATGGAGTGCGGATGAAAACTAAGAGACATGTTGTAACAAGCACGCTTGGCACAGGCCCTTGCTGTGGACAGTGATCCACAAGTGGCAGTCATTGCTTGTTTTTGCAATTTGTTATCCTCATCTGATGCTCTAACTGAGAGAAAAGTTTCCAAGACTAGTCCTTCTACACACTCTCTCTAGTCATCCGAGGCCCCCTTAACCATCAAATAAACTAGCCAAGTCCAAATTATCATGGGATTCAAAAAGAAGAAGCTCAGAGGCCCATTCTGGTCAAGAGATTCTGTGTAACCTAGAAACCCCATCTCAGCTTACATGTTCTCATCCACAAAATATAAATCATGAGCCCTGTCTTAGTAGGTAGTAGGTACAGCTAAGAATGGTTTAAGCTACCATAGCATTTGCATATGTTTTCTGAGCCTTTTATTAACAGTTTACCTTATCCTAAATATTAGAAACATACAACAAGGTCATATCTGGGATCTCATAGCACAGGAGAAAACAGACATATAGAGGGTTAGGGTTAGGGTACCAGAACCTGCCTCACTGGAAATATCAGAATATGGAGTCTGGGGGAAGCAAAGGCAGGAACTTTTATCCTGAATCTAGATTCCTCTGAGCAGCTTTCCTGGAAAATGTCATTCTTCCTTTCCAGGTGTTTACTTTGTAAACACCAATGTTCTCTGCAAATACACAGGACTGCTTCCCTCTAACTTTTCTAACAGCAGGCCAAAAGAGCTAAAACAGTGAAAATGAATGACGTCACAAGGAAGCTCTAGTACAAGCAACTTGTACAGGAAGAGACACGGGAGGCATATCTGAGAATAAACTGTCTCTGGAAAAAATACAAAGCCTGACAGTGTCACATCTCTATCAACAATATGAGTTAGATACTTGCTGCCACCTAAAATGAGAATCTCCCTTACCTCCTTGCCACACTTAGACAAATGCACACACACACACACACACACACACACACACACACACACACACACACACACAGCTGCTTGTCCAGCAGGACACACCTGTGGATCCCTGTCTTTGCCTGCTGCCAACCCTTGTAAAACAGGCAAGCAGGGCAGCTTGGCTTTGGCTATAATATGTACAAACACATGGGGCAAAGTTTCCAAAGGGAGACAGACAGTGAACACCTTTCAGGGTCTGGCAGTTTTATGGGCAGAGGCCAATTAAAAGCATACCCCACACAAAGCTAGTGGGTTTTGTTTGGCTATGGCCTTCCCTCTAGGCCCCTTGTATGCTGCACTGATGGTACCAATTGGAAGAGTCACTGTCCTCAAGAGATCACAAGTCTTCTAGTGTTGGGTGGGTAGTCTTCTCTCTAAGTCATCATGTAGAAGCAGACTCAATTTTACTGACAGTTAGCTAGAAGGTAAATCCAGTGCAGAGTTCAAGGATACACAGAGAATCTGGCCTAAACCATGCTTTTGTGTTGCTAACAGTCCTATGAGGAGAATAATAAGGGTTGCAGAAAGAGCTGAAGCAAAGATAGTAAGTCCATACTCTGAGAATCCAGAGGGAAAAACAGGAGATTCAACAACAACAACAACAACAACAACAAAAAAACTCTCTGGGAATCTGAATCAAATCAGTATCTTTCTAGTTAAAGACATTTGAACCAGATTGATGCAAGCAATAAAGCCATTCTCAGTGAATATCATAAAAGGCAGAGATTGATATGCATAGATATACATACATACATTTTTAAGATTTTTTATGTGACTGGAGACTAAAGGACTGATTATAAGAACGCAGTGATTCACATTTACATAGATGTTCTTGCATCCTGAGTGTTGTTCTAAGTATCAAACATGTATTGACCTATTAAATCTTTACAAGGACCATATGAGGGGCATGGCTATTTTTCCCAACTGGCAAAAGAGAAACAAAGGCACAGATAAGTTGTAATTTGCCTAGGGTGATTAGATCATTAGTAACTAGCAGTTTATGTAATGATTTTAAAAAGAATTAAGAAAAAGTTGACAGTCATGGGACCCCAGTTCTCTATGACCTCCTATGATGTCACTGAGACTTTGATCACTTCTATAGTAACCAGGGACAATCTCAAAGGGAGATGATGAATATGATAGGAAAGACAGGTGAAATTTCTTTTTGTACACAAAACATCACATAATATCATTCCTAGTGCTTACCTAGAATACATACACTTCTTCCAGTTTGGAGGCCTAATATGGAGAGTTGAGTTTATGTGGGAAAAGTGACTGTTCAGTGTCATATATCATTGTACTAATTCAGAGCTAAACAAAGGCCCATACATGATTTCCACAGAAGTAATAGTCTTGACCATGATGGTGGTTTTCAATTGATGGGACGGGACCCTCAAAAGACCATGGGAAAATATATATTCACAATACAATTCACAATAGCAGCGAAATGACAGTTCTGAAGTAGTAACAAAATAATTTTCATAGGGCACCACAACATGAAGATTTAAGGGTTTGAAACATTAGGAAGGTTGAGGGCCACTATAGTGTAAAGTATTTGCATGATACAAAGCATGTTTCATACATGCACTGCTCAGTGAGCCCATGTGATTCTGTGTCAGCTTCACTCCACAGCAGGTTCTACTCATGTTGACATATACAGCTGTGGCCAACACAAAACCCAAGGCATCGGGCTTATGAGCTACTAAGTCTTTATTGAGTCTACTTACTTAATATGCCTCAAATCCAACAACTTCTTGTCATGGCCTAAGCTCAGGTTTTCCCATCTCCCTTCTACATATTACCTAGTCTCCTCATGCTAACAGTTGTGTGCCCTCTCCCTATTTTTCTACCATAAAAGCAGATAGGTCTTTATAAACGATGGTCTATGTATGTCATGTTCCTTCTTAGGACAGCTGCTTCTGACCACCTCACCAAACACCATCTATCTTGCTGCTCAGACTATTTTTTCCTCAATTATAGTACATTTTCATAGAAATCCTCATCTTTTTGCTTTCTTTACTGCTCTGCTTACTGAACTCCTGCACATCCATCCACATAAAGACCACACAGGTGATAGAGACCACAGCATCTCTTTTCCCACATATAGATAAGTCATTATCATGACTGTTTATGTATTAAATTTACTTACATTACTTCAATTTTTAATTTAGCATTCTCTGTGTTCATGAGAAATGGCATATTTAACCCCTCATTAGGTGAAGGAATTGAGACTTAGAGCATTTATTTATATGCTGTCTACAACCTAACTTGAAGTTCTTAGTTGGCGAGACCTGTCCAGTTTGCTTTCCAGATTTCTCTATGAGTTCAGCCTCTATCCCCTGTACATTGCCTAGCTAATATTTAAAATCAGATTGGCTTGATTTCAGAGTGTCTGATTTTATCACACTGTGTTTAGTTAGTTAAATTCTTGGAGATTCTCAAGGGCAAAATTGAAACTTCTTTGTCTCAGTGTCCCACACCTGAAAAATAATCCTCAGGTCCCAGCTGGAAAGTAGACTTCACTTTAGACTCAGAAAAGAGATATTTACATACGGAACAAAGGGTTGCTGCATCCATTTGCTTTCAACTGTAGCAAGTGCTGTGCTCCCCAAATGGAATTTGTATTCCTGCTAGAGTTTAGACACCAGCAACTTAACATCATCACTTATGAGATACAGCATTTAGAAGAGGTCTGCCTAAATCTCAGTTTCCTAAAAACAAAATCACAACTGGGCACAAATGCTTTAAGTTCAGTGAGATGAGTATGTGGAGACATTGGATGAGTCCATAAAGGGATGCCACCTCCATTTGTCTGTGTAATGTACTGTTTTGAAGTCTGCCTAAAAGACATTTTGTGGGCTTCTGGAGAGGGTTTTTTACTGAGTTTAAACTTACTCTTTTGAGCTTTTAGGCCTTGTGTGTCCCTGTCTTCTCCCCTTCTCCCAGTGATGTGATTATAGGAATACATACCCAGGTCAGCTTTTTTTTATGTCAGTTGGTGATTCAAACTCAGATTCTCCCCAGTCCTGAGAAGATAGTACTTGATCATAATAAAGAGGGAGCCAGTTATGGGTGATTTCCCATGCACCAATGTGTGTTCATAAATTCATCTAATGGTAAAGAGACTACATGGACAGTCCCAACCTTGCCTCTCAGTGCAATGTCAGCTCCCTGGTATTTTCTGTGACAACACAGGAATCTATCTGGCTGTACAGATACCAGGGGCTCCTCCTGGACCAACAGCTGTGCTCTTGCCTCAAGAATTTTCCTTTTTTTCCAGTGAAACATCTTAGCAAATATTGATCTAACCTCTTTAGCTACCATGACAGATTACATAAACACAGACACACAGACACACACACTTGCATTACCAAACTTCCAGCTTCCTACTCTTGATAGCCTTATGATGGCTGGGAAAGGCAATAGACTCACAGTACAGGAAAAAGAAGCTGAAAGCAGTGAGGGTGTGGAGGAGAGAATGAGTTAGGTACAGCTTGACAGAAAGTGTTCCAAGGACTACCATCTTCTTGAGAGCTTCAGGGAAAACACATGGTTTTAGGGGGAACGTAATGATATTGTACTGAATTCTGACATTATGACCACTTCTCTTTGAGTTAAATCTGATAGCCTTTAGATTATCGTAACTCATAGAAGAGTTTAGTCATTAATTGTATCTTTGTTAGGAGGTAAGTGTATGTGTGTGCCTATGTGTGTGTATGACTCTGTGTGTGTGTGTGGGGGGGGTTGTCTCTGTGTGTGTGTACCTGTATGTATGCCCATGTGTGAATGTGGAGGCCAGAAGTTGATATCAGTGTCCTACTCCAGTGCATCTTTGTTAAGAGGTGTGTGCCTGTGTGTGTGTTTGTGTGTGTGTGTGTGTGCCTATGTGTGTCTGTGTATGTGTATGTGTGCTCTGTATGTGTGTGCCTATGTTTGAATGTGGAGGCCAGAAGTTGACATCAGTGTCTTCTATTGCCATACTTCTGACGTCCTTCTTGTGAAGTAATCACTGCTGACTGAGCCATTTTCCAGCTGCTTGCTTTTAACTATGAATCAGAGATTAGGAGGCATTTTTCAATTCATTTTTTCTGATGATCTTCCTAAAATTCATATCATCCCAAAGATAATATTGTAATATTGATATCACCTCCCTTAGCATTAAGAGAAACTCTTCCTTACACTACTATAAGTAAGTGGTCTCAGACACATCCTTGTTCTTAGTTACTCAGCATGTACTGCAATTCCACCAGGCAGGACCTCTGTTGACCAATTTCACTGACTAAGAAACTGAATTTAAGTTGTCAAATCACCCACCTAAATGTTATAGCTGGTGAGCAGTGCTGGTGTTAGGATCAAATCACTGCCCCCAAAATACCGACCAGTTTCAATTTAGTCAACTGTGGAGTCATATTTTCCCCTAAATTGAAAGCTTCTCTTTTTGAGGGGCTGAAGGTGGTACATGGGTGAGTGGTTAGAGACAGGGTATCAATACTATGCAGTTCTGGATGCCCGGGAACTCACTGTGCAAAACATGCTGGCTTTGAATTCATAGACATCTTCCTGCTTCTGCCTCCTGAGTGCTGTGAGTAAAGGTTTGTGCCACCATACCTGTCTAGATTGAATCTTTTCTATTGTTATGAAAAGAAACAGCAGTGTGCTGACTGAGGGAAGGTATGGACTTAAAGGTTATGAAAAGGTAAACACGGAGGCACTCAGGACAGGACTTTGCATGGAGCAAGTACTCAGTACATGTTAACTATTATATTTTGTTATTATCTTTAATCATCAGTAAAATGTTGGCTCCTTACTGAGAAAAGCATCATCAGCACTACAGAAAAAAACTTACCATCAAAGCTCTACTTATATACCTCCAGGTGTATTGACTTCATCATAATTAAACTTTTTCAGAGAAGATGATATTGAATAATAAGGAGATACCTACGGACCCAATTGGTCTAGGAGAATTGCAATTGAGGTTCCCATTTTCCTCATATGGATCAAAATCTTGAGGAAAATGACTCAATGTTTAGGTTTCAAGAATTAACCTTAGAAATGCTAATAAATAAATTAGGTGTGTTTTTAAATTCTTCTGCATCTTTTCCTCTTCTGGATCCTCATAGTACCCTATGCTGTTCTCTGTGATAGATGTCATCCTTTTATGATGACATAACTTGATCTGCATCTCAATTCTTCTAATGAAACATCATATTTGAAGTAAAGGCAAGATGTTGAGAATGCAAAAACACCTCTTTCAACTCACCACACCCCCCCCCCTGAGTACATACATGGAACCCAAGAGTAGCACTGGGGTTGCCATTTGAATGAAAATTTTCAATTCTGCTTCAATAAGTCTGTATAAATATAAACAAGTAAAATAAGCAAATAAATAAATGGCTGGAATATATCTCCATGAGTGCAGAATCTAGGTTGCTATCATTTCTTGCCAGAAAAAAAAAAGACAATGGGAAGCTTCTCTCTGAAGTTGTCTCCAATTCATCTTAGACACTATGGCTAGCGTGATTTTTTTCTTAGAGAATACTGACTAGTCTTTGTTAGTTACAGAACTGTACCTGGTTACTTTAAAATATGACACTTTTTGACCAAGATTTCCCAAGCTGCTAAGTATCCAGCCTCCTTATACTATTTCTTCCTTTTATTCCTATTTTATTTTTAAGTTTTTGTGTTACAAATTTTCTTTACACTTTCATACATATACATTCTGAGTTTGGAGCACCCATTACCCTCTCTTATGGCCTCCTCTACACCTTTCTTCTATACATGACACAACCATTGTACCCATGAACTCACTCACTGCAGCTGTGGTTACCTGCACAAAAACTGCACAAAGGTGGATCCGTTGCCTTTTTATCACATGAGAATAGGAGCTTGTAAGGCCTCACCCCTCACCGAGAGATTATGGGTGTTATAGACATTGGAAGAGAGGCTAATATTTTCTTCAATAGTGTAGCCATTGATAAGATGTTTAAGATCCACTAAATCATGCCCTGCTTGTGCTGATGCTAAATTCAGTATTTCCTATACTCAATAAAAGCTGTTTGGCTCTTTAAGAAGCTATATGGTCTCTTTTCCCTACTTTTATTCATGGCCTTGCATCTCCCTGGAGCACATCCTACCTTTCCCACTTTTGTCTGTTTTCTTCCTCCTCATTCTTTGGGATAAACTATTGTATTTTGAAGCAAGCACTTTATAACTCCTCTAGCATGTCTTATGACTCAGACATGTCTGTAAAAAGCATTCACTCATCTCCAGCCCAGCCTAACACTATACTAGATTGCTTCCCCACTGTAATCCCTAAACTTTAAGTTCCTACATGACAAAATTATCTTTCTTTTTTGTTCATCCTGTGCCTTCCATAAAGTACCTCATTAAGCAATGTTTGTTTAATGAATAGACAGAGGTCTCTCAAATATATTTCATAGGTAAGAAACATGACCCAAGCAAAAAGAGAGACAATAGGAATTTTAATGCACAGAAAATCCTATAGAGACCCACAGATAGCAGAAAGAAGCAGTGGATCTGGCAACTCAATAATGTTCAGAGAGAGGGAGAGAGAGAGAGAGAGAGAGAGAGAGAGAGAGAGAGAGAGAGAGAGAGAGAGAGAGAGGGAGAGGGAGAGAAGAAAAAGGAGAGAGGGAGAAGATCTTAAAAACCCAAGCTTCCTTGCTGCGACAGTTCTAGGTCATCTTTGCTAATGCTGAAGTAGTCCAATCGTCTCTCCTTCCAGGGGTCTGAGGCAAGAAGGAAGAAGAGAAAAGGGTGTTTGTTCTTCACCTCGGAGCCCTTGCCTCCACAATGACTTCCATCCATAAGAAAAGGTTTAAAAATGAAAGACATTTGATAGAGTCAAATAATATCTTAGAAAAAATAAAAGAGAAAAGTGAATAATTCCATTGGTTACAAAGTTCTCTGCTGTCTGTCCACGGAGAAACAGTTTGCTTTGGCCTTGCTGGCAAGTGTCATGTGCCAGGCCCCTCAGCTGTCCCCCAGCCCACCCAGGCCCCAGGATCCATGAAAGTAGTGCTCCTCCTCAGAGCGTCTCTGTGCTCAAGGAGGGTAGTACCCTCCCTCACCGGCCTTTGGTCTCCCCATAGGTGTTTCGGGCCATGGACACCATCTTCTCTTCGCATGTGATTTTGGTGTCTTTCAGGATGCTATACCACACCATTCCTGCAGGCCGGACCTCCTCACTGCGGCAGAAGAGATAAGGTATGGTGTCCACACGGCTCTGGATGTAGGCGCTTCGTAAGAGACTGGAACAATGGCTGCTGACCCTCTCCAACCGCCGTAGGATCAGGTGTGCCTTCCTAAAGGGCACAAGGAGACAGCAACAGTCGGTGACGTCAGAAGAGGTCTTAAGGGGGGTCCACAGATATTGGACGATGTCTTATTCAAGCTATATTTTCTTACTCTCAACCTTGGTGTGGTACCTTAAATAACTATTCAAGAATTATCTGGGACTGCGATAGTGCTCTTCTTAGAGACTAAGACTCTAGCTGAATACTGAAGCTTCCCTCTTTCCCCAGAAGGATGACCTTAGGATCTATTTTTCTTAATTGCATTGCTTGCATTGTGATTTATATCATAACACCAGCCTTAGGGCTCTGACCAACAGATAGTATTATAGCACTGACAAAAATATTCATAAAACTGACCATTGAAATTTTACATCATGTGATACATATTCATTGAATACATACCTCGCATATGTTTAAAAACTTCTATATCTTTGTCATGTATTCACATTATTCCTAATTTTTTAAGACTCCCAAATAAGAAGTGAGGAACTCATACTCAGAAAAATAATATAATTTGACCAAGGTCAAATATTAAGTTGCTCTCCTGCATCCAGCCCTTTCTGTCTGTCTGCTTTTTGCTTCAGTCACTCCCATGCACTTTTTCCTTACCATGATGTTTGGGGAGCATGCCCATGTGCCTTCTCTTTCAGCAAAACCTAAATGTGAATATCTACAAATCAAAACTTCTCAGTCCTCCAACCTATCCCTCAACTAGTGGTGGCTACCTTGCCCCCCGTAAGTTGCTTTTGGGAGCATGAATGTGACAGACAGGTATGATTCGAATATATCATTATTATAACGTGTCAGGACCAAGGTTAAATTGAATACTGATCTAAGAAAGAGTCATTCTGAGTGGTGGTCACCATTTGAAACATACCTGAGATCTTCTAACAAAAGAGAGTGATGTCTGTTTAATCTGAGCTAGGATCTTTGAGATGCCCTAGTCCAAGGTTGTTTTTAACAGTACTATTATCAATTCTTTCTTCAAGGAGCAATCATGTCAGACTTTGATCACCATCCTGCGGCTTCAACCCATGAAGTGGAAATAGTACCACATGTCTGTCAGGACAACAAAATCGGCTCCTGACATTTCCAAATAGTCCTTCAAGGGACTTCTTAGGGACCATAGACTATCCTGTTCTCATCAAGGATGGAGAAACAAAAGCTAGCAGAAGAAAAGGAAGGTCTCTTTCCTAAATTATACTACATATGGAATTCTTGTTTCTCTGTATTCTTGCATGTTTAAGGTGCCCAGGGCTCTTGGGTGCTGAGGAAAGTCTCTCTCTGTGTCTCTCTGTCTCTATCTCTCCTTCCTGTTTCATGACCCCTGGACACCCTGGGAGGGAAGGCATTTTATAACACAGACCCCACAAATTGGAGACTAGGCTAGGCACCTGTGTGGTGGCTGAAAAAGAACTGGATTTGTGTATTACATTTCATGGGCATGATTTATGAGGTGTTTTTCAAAGAGTCCTCTTTGTATAGTTCAATGCTTGGGTGGAATATTTTGTTGGGAGCCAAGAATTTACCATTTTATGATCACACTCTATCCACAGGTCTCCCTCCTCACAGGCCTCCCTCTCACCCCTATCATGAGCCTGAGGCTTATATTTCTTCTTCCTTCTTTGCAGTAATATTCTCTTCTTATTATTATGTTTATTTTTTATATTTGTGTACTTTATTTTATGAGCATGAGTGTGTTGCCTGCGTGTACATATAGTACCATGTGCATGCTTGGTTCCCTAAGATGTCAGAAGAGCCCATTGACTCTCCCAGAACTGGTAGTAGAGATGGTTATGAATCACCATGTGTGTTCTGGAAAAGGAACCCAGGTCCTTTGCAAGAGCATTATGTCCTCTTAATCTATGAGCCATCTCTTAGTCCCTCCTCACTTATTTTTTTTAAAATTTATTTACATGTGTGTGTATGTGTTTATACAGTATTTCTATGTGTACATGTTTATGTGTGAAGTGACCTGATGTCATGGTGTATACATGGAGGTCAGAGAACAACCTTGGAAATTGGTCCTTACTTCCAACATTGTGTGAGCCAGTGTCTTTCTGTTGTGCTGCATACACATTCTAGATGGCTAGAGAGCTTCCGTGAGACACTCCAGTTTTCTCCCATCTTGCCAATAAAGTTCTGGGACTACACACACACTCACCTCTCTTTTTGGTTTTTACATGATTTACAGGTATCTGAACTCAGAATACCAGGCTTGTGTGGCATTTTTATCCACTGAGCCTTTGTTCCTCTTGTTACATTTTTTTTAAATAGTTCTACATCCTTGGGAAATTTACCTTTTGTCATTAAACTTTCTTCAAAGAGGGGGCATGGGAAGCTAAAGGAAATACAGTGAATTCAGGCTTGTTAGTTGAGAATATTTATAACCAAGTTTTCATTCTATAAGAAAAGCAGACAGATGGAGATAGCAACAGATGAGCTAAGAACAATGAGTTAAAAGGTCAGTCACAAGTTCTGGACAAGTACACAGAAAGCTATCTATGTGGGACTATGACTATGATTATCTAAGGAATCTTCATAGGGAAAGAGAAACTCATATTGACTGTTAGATGCAGAAGAGAAAGCTTGGTAAGCAGAAGTGGCAAAGAAAGAGACAGGGGAATGAGTAAAAGTCCTGGGGGTTTGCAGCCGGGACAGTACTTACTATACTGGGGGGGGGGGGTCGACAACACTGAATCGGGGAAAAGGAAAGAGATTGTTGGCTAGTATCCTTCCCACCATTTCCAGTAATAGTGACATAAATCCCAGCTCAAGACCTTTCACCATTGTTGTCTCCATTTCCTTGTCTTAATGATGCACTGTGAATGACTCTATATCTAACATATTGTTTCAAATTTTTTTAAAAAATAATGGATGCAGCTCAGTTGGCAGAATGTGTGTACAGCATGCATAAATTCCTGGGTTCAGTCTCCAGCAATGTACACATCCCACAGAGTGGTGTGTACTTGGAATCCTAGCATTCCCAAAAGCAGAATTGGAGGAACAGGCACTCAAGGCTATCCCTTGGCTACAGTGAATCTGAGGTCACCTCAAACACATGTGATTCCAGCTCAAAAACCAAATAAACAAATAGGTAAAATGAAAACGGGATAAGGAATCTATGTTCAACACTTCACAGGTGCTGCTATCTCTGGCTAGGTAGCTGTTTGGCAGGTGGTGAGAAGTTCAAACCAAACTTCAAACGTGTATGTTCTAAATTTATTCTCTGAAAATTTCAAACATGTATACAATGTATTTTGATTATATCCACCCTAATTTCCCTTGTCATGCTATATAGATAAACCAACTTTTTGATGTTATACAACATTATCATTCATAATGTTCACACACAAGAACTATCCTATGGTGTTACAAAAAAAAAGTCACAGAAAGTCATACATTGTTTTATTGTACAATTTTGTACCGGGCCCCATTTGTAGCTGTACTTGGCCTCTTTAAATTTTAAACATTGAAAGTAATTGAATGGGATTCTGGTTTATTTAAAAATGTTTTTGGAGGCTTTGGAAAGTGAGTAGTGGAAGGTAAGACCAACACTAAAAATGAGGCTGGGGAATATCTGGGCATTAACTCTTTTCCATCATTGCACCTAGAGAAACTGGTTTCAATTTTTTCTGTGGTGGTGTAAAGCTACTTGTCCTGTTTTCTCAGCTACAAAAAGGAACATCAGGTGGCTCACCTCACAGGATTACAGTAGGTCTTAAGTTAATTAATACATGTAAACTCCTGAAAGCTGTTACACAATAGGATTAGGAAAGTCTACATAGAAAAAAAAATGTGACATACAATTAGAAAATGTCTGTACTTTAACTACCAGCACAGCCATGGCCATCATGCTACCATCACCGACAACACCATTACTCTGGTTATTGTCACTGCCACCACTGCTGTCACCTCCATCATGGCTAACCCCATCATTGTCCATCAGACAGTGGGGCTAAGCATGATCTGGATGAGCTCTACATGTCCATACTGTAGGGGAAAACAGAGATATTAAGTCTCTCACTGAGGAGCAATAGTAATGAAATAGAAAACATGAGGATATATGCTATGTGAATATGTAAGATGAGCACCTATTTATCAGCCAGGGACATGCACACAGCTCAAGGAAGTCATCTTAAAGAGTAAAATGGCAAAGCATTGTGGTCAGTGATGGAACATAGGCTTCAGATAAATGAGAGACATCAACTAACTGTTGATTAAAGTGAATGGTGAAAGGAATGTGTGCAAGGTTCCTGCAGAGACAAGACCATCTAGATTTTCCTATGCCATACTCACAGGTTTTGATTTTATTCTCTGGGCAATGGAAAGCCATTGACTGGTCCAGGTAGTTATAAACATAAGCAACAAATAATGACATGAGCCTGGAAAAGATACCTTTTTTCCTCAACATGCCCAAATTTTTGCCTGCAAAACCCAGGCCATTTTCCCAGAAAAACATTGTAGAACTTCTTTATACAAAACCTTCTCCTGTACAGATGGGAAAATGGAACTTTGATATGAGAAAATTGTATTAGAGTGATAAATCCAGAACCAGTATTTCTAATGGTACAGAGTTGAAGCAAAGTCATTAGTTCTAGTATCCCAAGATCAATTCGTAGGTCAATTATTTAGTGGCTATGTGAATTATAAGCAAATTATTCAACAGGACTCTTTTTTCCCCTACAGCTATCAAGTAGAAATGGCAATAAAGATGATGACAGATGAAACAATGTAGGTATTTGCTTGGTTCTAAGTAACTGTTAGAACACATTGGAGTGTTAATAGGAGAAAAGCTTGGCCTTAGGAGCCACTGCAGTTCATTTATTCTCTGTTTCCTCACTGAAAAAATAGAATTCAGGATATTAAATATGCAAGGCTATTGTTGGGTTGAGACAAAATGATTACGATAGGTATCCAGCAAAGGCAAGCATGTAGCAAGCACTAAATTAAAATTTGCATTTAGACAAAGAAGATACTGGAAATGAAGCAGGTATAGATGGGTTGGAGGTGCCCAAAGACAAGGATGAGTGAAAGGGACCAATGGCCAGAGTGCTAGGTAACAAGCTCTAGACTATGAGGAGCCATAAATCAAAGGTCAGGTATGCTTCAAGTATTTTCAGGAAGGCAATCCAAGGTCAAGAAATAAAATCTTTTTCATTGGAGTTGGGATGTATGACTGCTTGGAGAGGAGGCAAGAAATAAAGGAAGAAGGTTAATTCATCATGGCAAAGATGACTAATGAAGGAGGCAGGAGCTAGACCTAGCTACCAGTTTTCTGGGAACTGCAGAACCTTTGATAGACATTTTACTTCCATTACTACTGCCCAAATAATGGTTGATCTAGGCCCCTCTTTTTGCTCCCTATCTCTCAAGTTGATCTTAAAAGTCACTGGGTTAGGTAATACCAAGTTAATGAGAGTCAAGGGTATGCAAACCAAGGCTGAAAGAATTACTCCGGAAATGAAGAGGGCAGATTAAAGTAAGTAAAGTCTCCATTCACTTTGTCCTGGTCAGGCCACAGCTGGAGAAAACAGCAAAAGGAACAGTGACATATATATATATATATATATATATATATATATATATATATATATAAACTTTAGTCAGATTGAGATATTGGAGGACTTCTGGCAAGCTAGCCTGCAGAACTCAGAGCAGGAGGAGAGGGCAGGATATGCAATCTGGCAGCTATGCTGTTTTAGAAACTTCAGGCAAGTGGGCAAAGAGCTAAGTAGCAGGGATGGTGATAACTGTAATTGAGTGCCCACTATATGTCAGAAATAGTACCTAAGCACCATAACCAGCATCAATACTCATCACAATGCCAGAGTCTATGTTTAACGCCCATTCTATGGGTGGTATAAATAAGCCAGTGGCAAATTGTATGACTTGTCTCTTGTCTCTGCTGCAAGGCACTAAGTGTTACAAAGAAAATATCACCCTAACATTGTGAATATAATAGTCATTTTAAAAACAGCTGTAGAGCGGGAATCTTTTAAATTCAATGTGATGCTTTCAATACGGTCAGTTGCACTCTCACTGCAACTGACCAAAGTAGTATAATTTAGAAAAGTGGCTGTCTAAAGCCAAAATTGAAGTAGGTATTTCTTGTCATTCTTTTTTTGTTTGTGTGTGTGTGTGTGTTTTCATGTATGAGCATGTGGAACAAGTATGTGTAGATGTATGTATACAGGTATGTATATGAGTTTCATGTATGTATGTGTGATGCATATAGGTGTAGTAGCACATGTCCTGATATGTGTGTATGTATTCCATGTGCATCTCTTTGTTGTATATGTATGTGCATGCAAGTGCATGTGTATTTGTGAATAAGAGGGAGAGTCATCCACAATCACTCTCTACTATATTCTTTGAAGTAAAGTCTATTAGATTGATCCCAAAGCTCACACAATATGGCTAGTCAGTTTACTCTGGGATCCTTTGTTCTTGCCTAGGAATGATAGAATGATATGTATGCCACCAGGCCCATTTAATATCTACATGGGTACTGGGATCCAAACTCTAAACTTGTCTTCATACTTTCTTCTTGTTCAGCAAGTATCTTAAGTACTGTGTTATTTCCCCAAATTCCTCATTGTGTGTTTTCAGAGAAAAGAAGGGTGATATACCGGAAAATGCCATCCAATGAGCCTCTGAGAGGTAGCTCATGAGGGAAGCTAGTGGGGTACAATTACCAAGACACTATACACCAGAGAGGAGAGGACCACTTCATTGAGGTTCTATTCATAACTCAAGATCATGATGAAATTTTATCTTCATAAAGTCTCCCAAAGCTTCCAAGCTATCAATGCTGGGTTTCCCTTTGTTATTGACCCATTTTATTTCTCTATTCAAAAGCATAAGCATAATATTTCTTCTCTCAGTTGTGTGTACATTTTGGAATATAATATGTCACATAGAACAAAATGTTGGTTTGACATGGTAAGATGGTATTTTGAATTTGAGATTTGACTTATTAGTTATGTGGCCTTGAACAATATATACATTCAGAAGGCTTCTCTATTGCTTAATCACCAATTCTTTGTTCAGAATGTAAGTGATATATAAATAAATGGCTGGGTCCACAATGTTGTTCAGTTAACATTTCCTAGTTACAAGAATGAATTAATAAATATACATACACAAATAAAGAAAATTTTCAGTCCTAAATTCTCAAAACATAGTAACTTTTTAGAAAGTAGCTATAAAGGCAATGGAATAGCAGAAGCACATCATGTGGACCTAAGGAAGGAGTTAGACAAATGGGCAGGTGATCTTGTACATTCATATGTAATAGCAAAGATATATATTTGGTATATAATAAAAATTGGAGCACTGTGGAATACATTCTTATAGCCCTCTGATCACAGGTCTTTACCTAACAACATGTTTAGATAAGTATCAGTGGGGAGATACGCAGCCAGTGTATTGCTAAAGTATGAATAGGCAGATCATGGTATACTTGGTAAACACAGCATAGATCAGATATGAAGACATGGTTATAAATATAGGTATCACAAAACCTATGTTTATTCCCCTTTCCCAGAAAAATCCATCCTTCTATTCACATCTGTCTATGGAAAGTTGTATGCAGTCAATAATTTTATCTCTGAAGCAGGGCTGAAATGACATTCATAACTACAAAATTTCTACTTTGTATTTTGTATACTTCTGTATGATTTGTATGCTGTTAAATAAGCTATACTTGCATTGGAATGAAATAACAGTATTTCTAATTGGAAAAGATGAATATTCTAACATATATTGAGCTTGTGTGGTGAATTGGAACAATAAAATCATGCTTTCATGGCTTCTTAATTGTTCATACCATCAAAATTTAGCCTCAACCTCTTAGTCCAGCAGAAAGTCAGCATTTTAGTAGATGTACACCTTAACATGTCAATAATTAGTGAAAATGTTTATAATGTTTGTTTCTCCTCTGTGTCTCCTCATAAGAAAGTATGGGATCCATTTTCTTCATTTTTTCTTCAACCTGGGGCCTATCTATGTATATCAGTTATTTTCAGTTGCTGTGATAAAATTACCATGACCAAAAGCAACTTACAAAACAGTTTATGATGGCGTATAGTTCTAGAGGCTTGAAGTCTGCAATGGTGGCTAAGAGATCACATTTCTACCACACACAGGAAGCAGAGAGAGTGTGAGCAGGAAGTGGTGAAGAGGCTATTAAACTTCAAAGCCTACTGCTTCCAGGGACTGACTACTCCTTCCAGCAGGGTATAGCTGAAGGGATCCTTCTATAGACTGTTCACAACACCACAAGCTAGGGAACAATCCATTCCTCAGTTGAGGGGCATCTAGGTTGTTTCCAGGTTCTTGCTATTACAAATAATGCTGCTATGAACATAGTTGAGCTAATGCTTTTGGGGTGTGAATGTGCACCTTTAGGGTATATGCCTAAAAGTGGTATTGCTGGATTGTTGGGGAGACTGATTCCCAGGTTTCTGAGAAACCACCATACTGCATTCCAAAGTGGCTGAACATTAAAAAACAATACTTTATGGTTTATTGCCCATGATGGACTCTGACTTGAGTCCCTCTACCTCAGCTTCCTAGGTGCTGGCATTATAAGGATGCACTACTAGGCCAGGCCCATGAGACTTGGCAAAGAGTTCATTTCTAGAAGGAGTCAGTATGATCATGGAAGACTCTAGTATATGTTAATAGGTTCACTTACTCTCCATAAGAGTTCAGTGATGGTTGTACCAGCTCTTCCCAGATAAAGCAGGCGTGTTTATCTTCTAAGACTGAGAAAGATCTCAGGTTTTACCAAGCCTGTGATAATTCTGTTATCTGTTAGTTGTGTCTTGCATAGAGGTAAACATGGCTGACAAAATAAATAAATCATTTCTAGTTCAGATAGGCCAATTTCTCTGAAACCAGATCTTTTCAAGTGTTTCCTCTTCTCACATTACCTTTTCATTTGACCAAACATAACTGAAAGTACAGCAAAGCTCAAGAGTGGTCAAGGATGCTCTGAGTAGAGAAAATTCTGGTCCCTGGCCACCTATGAGCTCAGCTTTTCAAGTCTCCTAATAGGAACCTTATGGAGGGACAGCTGGGTGTCAGCGGGTCTTCTTTGAGCAGCTGTTTGCAGTAACCTATAGTTGTCATGAGAACCAGGCTCTGGGGAAAAGTAGCTTGATAGATTTATTAGGCCAAGGTAGGAGATGCTTTCTTGTCACTAAATTTTATGGGGGTATGCAAACCCCCAACTCGGAAGAAGTTGAAAACATTCGGGGTTGGAGATTATATAGGCCAAGAGAATTCTAGCAGGGTTCATCTTGTGTCAACTCTTGAGAAAAGCTCTGTGCCCCCCCCCACCTCCCTCCACCACCCCCAGTCATCCTGGGTCTCCAGAAACAGGATGTAGGGCTAGAGGTATATTGACATTCATGTTGTCTTCATTTTCTGGTTTCTGTGACCTTCAGGGCTTTCTGATTTCTTGGCACCAGCTGGAGGAGTTAAGCTTTTTTGCATTACAAATGAGGTCCAGAATAGAGGTAGAACTGATTCCAGGTCTTACAGTAAATAAGTGGCAAAGTTAGGACAGGAAGCCCCTGCTCCTGACCCAGACAAGTGTCTTGCCCCCTCTCCTTTACAGGTTGGTTCTGCACACTAGCTAACCCTGGAGAGGCAGAGCAAATTTATTCAAATTGCTCTTTTAAAAGCCTTTACATAACTTCTGGAGTAAAGAACAAACTTCTGAGCAGGACTTCAATAAAGCCATAAAGATCTGACCCTAGTTAAACTCTCCAGCCTAGTTTTTTTCCTCTATCCCCCTTTTTTTCTCTCTCACCTTGAACTCTGTTTCAGTGGTATTTATAGTTCCTGACTACAGTGTATATTCTCTTACCTCATCACCAGTCTCATTTTTTTTTTGTGCTGTGTTTCTCCTGATGAAAGTGGCCCATCACCACCCCCTATACCTGGCAGGATATTCATAATTTGGTTTTAACTGATAACTTCTCTTTCTTTGGCAGGGATTCTCCTTGGTGTTTGAGTCTGCAATGGCTGCTCTCTTTACCTAGGTCTACTGCCTAGATCACTGAGTGGACAGGAATATTAATGAGATACACATTAGCATTTGAGACACTGCTATACATATCCTATCATGCCCTTTCTTCATAGCATGTATCTTGAAGCATGCGCTGCTGTAACAGCCTGCTGGCAGTATTTTCTTCTTTAGGTACTAAAGCTGCGTACACAAGCTAAGTAGCTTCATTCACTCATTTCCAGCTCTCAGCAAAGGACCTGATAAGTCATTATATAACATGCATTTGTAAGTCAGTTAATGAAGTGAAGTCTCAAGTCCTTTAATATCTAGAAAGTCATGTTAGCCTTTTGTTCTTATAGTTCTGGATGCGGTTATTTTCAGATAGAATCTATACATCCTTGAGAGCACAGAGAGATTACGGGGCACTTGAGGCTCAATGGGTATGGAAGTATACAGAAGACATTCAGAAGGTGGGTTGTATCAGAATAATTCTGTAGTGGGATTATGCAAATTTTTACAATGGAATGGAACATAATCCCACTACAGAATCTATAATCATCTGTGCATTTACTCACAGACTCATTCCGCTATCCAATTAACCAGTAGGTGGTAATTTAGCTTCTACTTTCCAAAGCACAGAAGATCAGTAACTATGCATACGTGGCTTTGGAGGTGGAAAGAGAGGTGGTGACACATTAGCAAACACAGATGCCAGGCAGATGCCACAACTAGCAACTGCACTAGTGAGTACAACATGGAAATTTAAAACACAAGGCTGGCACACAGTAAAGGGGCGGGAATTTTAGAAAAATGTCCGAGGGAGTGTCATTCTAGTTAAGGCCTGGGGCTCTGCAGAACATTTATTTAGAAAAATACTGTGGCTGTGTTAGTTTACCCTGATCATCTTATAAACAAGCTAACTGACACATAGAACCAGGAAGGCAGGCCCCCTTTGATTCTTGCTGGCAGGCCAATGTGGGTCACTAGGGTGGTCTCAAAGCCCCTCTCAGAGGTCTAGAGACCAGGGAAGGAAGAATCTGAGAGATATGTGTAGGGCCTAGCAGATAGTGGCTGGGGACCTGGTATCTGATTATCACTGTCCATTGCCTCTAAGGGCAGCTAGAAGAAAGCCTTCCTGAAAATTTATGTCTTAGAGAGTAATAAAGGATGCTAGCAGGTTATAAAGAGATGAGTAGGGCTCTGGCATTGTTTCTGCCTAAACTCTCAGAGTACTGTGGGAAAGCCCCATAAAGCTGAATGCTATGTCCATGAGTAATATGGCACTGAGGTGGTTCACAAGGCTTTCATCTGAGACTCTGGACCACTGCCGATCGATCAATCTTCCTTCAGCTTTTATCTAAAGAAACTTCCTTTCATGTAAAAGGAAGAAAGTTGCAGTCCAGGGCCCAACAGAACTGGTAAGACCCACTGTGGGGAGAGATCTATTTTCTTTTTTTTTTTTTTTTTTTACTTTTTGAACAAGTGTTCAAATCTCATAGCATTCCAGAATAGCCTCAAATTCATCTCAGCATGAGAGTTCCAGGCAGGGTTAGCCACTGTGTGCAACTCTATGTAACTCTAGGAAGTTCATCTAAATCACATAGGATCGCCACTTCTTGATCACAGAGACATGGGAACAATTATCCTGTGCAGGACATTTTAAAGCATTTCAAATCATGGACTGGTACCTACTACTATTTCAGAAACTCATCTATTTCTCTCCAATGTTACTTGATGCCTGTCTGAGAATATTGCATGTAAAAGGCTTCCCAGCCTCCTGGTTGCCTTACCTCCTTTGCTCTTCACTTCCAGCTGCAGCCAAAGGGATCCTTCTCCCTGTGAGATCTGATAATACTGTCCTCACACCTTTGTGAAAACCAAAAGCCTGTCCTTTACCCCAAGCAGATAATCTGAACTCTTTGACCCTACTTCAAGGGCATTTAAAATTTGGCCCTTGCTGATCTCTTCTTTCCTTCTGTTAAGCCTTTTCTCCCAAATGCTCAAAAATCATCTCCCAACAGTGCTCACTCAAAGTTTAGAAAGAATTCCTGTGGGACAGGGGAAAGGATTTAGACTGGTACTCAAGAAAATCCTAGATCCCATGTTAAACAGCAGTGATCCACATTTGGCAAAGTGCTTAGATTCTCTTCTTCATTCTCTTCCCTTACTCAAATTGATTAAAAAAAAAAGACTGTAGATGAAGGATGTGGTGCTCTTTCAAAATTAGTGTTTTTATACAATATATTTTGATCAAATTCTTTCTCCTCCACGACTCTTCCTAGATTCTTTCTACCTCCCTACCCATCCAACTTCCTGTTCTGTCCTTGATATTTCTTTTGAAAATATTTTCCCAGCGCAGCTTCATGCTCTCCTAGAATTAAACAATATGATTCTTTTGTTCTGTTTTTGTTGTTCTAGTATCTTAAGTTATTTTGTCAGTGATTAGGGTAACTTTTCTGTTAAGGGAGGATGGCTCTGGTTTTTCCTCTACAAAGAAGATACAGTGTAATTCTATTCCAACACATTTCCAGGGAACCGCCTTCTCTTCCTGCTTCCTCCCCTTTATCCTGACATGACTGTGTTCATCACCACCCAGCTTTCTTTGCTCCATAGAATCCATTGTCAATGTACATGGAGAAGGTCCAGAAAAAACGAATGAGAGGGTGAAAAGCATTTGATGCTCCACCTCCATTTCTACATACATACCTGGGTCCCAGCTCGTCCTCACTCCTCCAGACAAAGTCACCAAACTTTTCATAGTGAGAGTTGTAGTGGTGCTGGACCCGGTAGAGCATGGAGGCAGAGACCTCCATCAGTGTGTTGTAAGCAGTCTGCTGTTCCTTGCCGCTGGTGTAACCATTGTATAGATTGTAGATCTTGTCTGCTATCTCTGAGGGGGGAGAAGCACAGAGCATATCACTGACAGACAGGATAGGAGAAAGGAGTGATGGGCACATGCTTCACAAAAAGCAAGGCATAGCTGGGTGGGGGTTCACTTGAATGGTCCCTGAGGATAGAAGAATCTCTATTTCATCTGAAATATGCCTTTGTCTAGTTGAGTTCAGTTTTGCTTTGTGTAACTATTGATAAGGTGTCTCTTCTTGGGGTGCACTGGAAGAACTAAGTTAGAAAATAAGTGCCAAGTGTTCAGCATGGGGCATGGTAGAAAGTGGGCACTCAGAGTCTAAGCTTAATTAAAGGCAATACCTCTATGCTAGGGATTTAATAGAAACACCAAAGAACAGTCAAGCTCAAGTAGTATTGCTTTCTCTCAATGTCTTCCTTTTGTCTCACATCTAAAGTATCCCCAGTGTGTTTCTGTAGTCAGGTCTGATATAACTATGTTCAAAAACTTTGTAAAGGACATCCAGATGCTCTCTCTTGTCATTCAGGGACATTCCTATTCTTCCAAACTTTACTGACCAATGTGATTTAATTATATCCTGAGTAGATGGTACATTCCTTCAACTACAAGGCCTCCATAAAAATTTCTATATCCCCACTTTATTATTAGCATTATTTGACCTCAAGAGAACCTAAGACACTTGGAGTTAGAACAAGAAAAGCATCTAATATTCCTAATAGTCTACTCCATTTTTTTCAACACAAATCCCCTTGTCTTTAGGCTTGGGAACTTATTGGTTCCTTTTATCTATTAGCATAGGAAACATTATTACTAACCTCTTAGCTAAATCAATGAAAGTATGTGTCTTTCTATCAATAATGAGAACTTCTAAAGGGTACAGGCTTTACCGTACTACATTGACTGGACCAGGTCATTGAAGAAATGTCTACACAATGTAAGGCACTGGAACCTATAGCTACCACCACAGTTTGCCAGTCTAGATAGAGAAACTGTATCTACAGGTTGTCTAAGTATATGGTCTGTTAGATTGACTGCTGTATTCATTTTAGATTTTCGTATCTAATATTTTCAGCTTCATGGATGAGGAGAGCCTAAAAACAAAAACAAGTTTAATTTTGTATATTAAATCTGACTGACAGACACTAGTAGTTGTCCAGGGTTGAAGGTTTAGAGGGTACCTCCTACTGCATGGAATGGGACCATGGGCTATGACAACATAATGTCACCAGGGGTGTAAAAGGATTAAAACTGACTTGCCAGCTCTGAGAAGGGAAAGAAACTGGTCAGTTCCTGGGGCTAGAACATGGGCTCTTATCCTTACCATCCTTGCCTATGGTTGAGCAAGTCTGACCACCAGCAAAGATACTGCTAGTCCATCTCAATTTATTACTCCATTGTTGTGATTAATTCAGTTCTATGTTATTCCTGCTCCTTTACTCCTTTCATTCCCCAGCCCCTCCTCTCTCTGTGATGGTTGGTGACTTTTGGGTACAGAACTGAGATAGGGAAATCATGCATCTTCCCCAGTGCAGAGAGGAATCACCAACCTTCCGCTTTGTTGTCATCCACCAGGGGACAAGCTGTCCTTAGAGTCACTGTACTGAGCTCTGAGTGTCTTCCACGAGTATCCACAGCATAGAGTGTGAACCTGCAGTACAGCAAGACAACACCACAGTGAGACTTTCCAGGAGGGCGGGCGAGCTGAAAGAAAAAGCCAAACACCATGGCCACCAGGAGTGTTCTGAAGAACTCAGGGCTGCCTAAGCTCCTGGAAAATAATTTTTAAAATAATAGTAATATAACATTATAAAGAATGTATCAAGTGTTAAATGCCTACTGGGCACATGCAGTTAGTTTCCTAATTTGCAGTTAAGCAAACCTGAAAGACAGACACATCATAGATCATCTTTCTCAATGAGGATGCTGAGCCTTCAAATGCCTATCTTTTTTGGATTTATTGTTATTGAAGGCAGAATAGAGGTCGGGATCTAAGCATTGTCTAGGGTGTGGGAAGTGAGCCTTAATGATATGTTGCAGAACGAATATGCTCATTTTCATGTTCTTTCACTCTTCCATTGTTCATTCATTTTAAAATTACTTACTGGGCACCAACTATTTCCTGGGAATTATTTTAGAAGCTAACCTCTTGAACAGGATCACACATAACATTAATCAAAAGCTAAAACAACAAAATCCACAACAGACCAACCAAATGATGGCAAATGTGATGAAAAATAGAGCAGGATCCTATAGGAAAGAACAAGTTGGAGTGTGGGCTGCATGAGCTTTTAGGAGTAAATAATACCTGGATGTCTTTCTAAGCAAGGAAATTTTTAGCTAAGTCCTGAAGGTAAATAATAATAATAAAAAAAAAGCAATGTATTGGTGGAATATCCAGGGAAAAGCATTGCAAGCTGAGTAAATGCAAAAGACTGTACAGAAATACCTGTAAATGCAAAGGCCCTGAGGAGAGAAAGACCAGACAGAGGGATAGCTGGTATACCCACAGCAAAGGTAACTGAGAGGAAAGGGTATGGAAGTGATGACAAAGAGTTTGGAAATTATCCTATACGAGGCATGTCCCCATCTTCTCATTTTGTCATCTGAAGCTCTATGGTGAGATTCAACTCAGCCTGTAGGCCTAGCTACAGACAACTGGTCTCATCAGACTTAGATTCTGAGGACAGAGTTGCTTTAAGAGAAGTGCCTGAGAACCTCTAGGAGGTCCAAACTCTTTTCAGGTCTCCATGCACTGTAGCTCACACAAAGTCGAAGGAAGAAGAAAATCCTCTCCAGAGACGATTAAACATAGAGGTCAGGGGGAACAAAAAATAGAAGGGGTGTATGGGAGAAGCCATACTTTGTTATGCCACCCTTCTCTGCCAGAAGCACAGGCAGATGTGTGAAGTGGATAGAGGGTTCCCTAGGCTAAGGAGAACAGCCTGAGTCCTATTTCCTTGAGTTCTATTCTTGCTTACTCAGCACTCCAGTTGAGCTCATGTTATAAAACAGACTTAGTGCCATAACTAAGAAGCTGCAGAACAGTCAGTCCTGATTGACTCTGCATATTGGGTACTTGATAAATATACATTTCTTGCACAAATTTATTATCATATACTAAGATACTGAAATGCTTTGAACACTGAGCTAAACAGTTTAATTCACTTAGCGATTCTAAAGAAGATGTACAATTATCCTCTTTATTTTATATTTGAGACTCAAAAAGGAAAGGCACCTTGCCCAGAATCACACAGTGATTGCCAGACTGACAATTTAAACCTAGAATTGTTTGTCTCTAAAGCCTATGAATGAAATTACTGCCAACCACTGTTTTTTGGACCCAAATCTGCAGATATCAGCCATGTACAGATCAATTCCAACTAGCTACACTTGTGGAAGCCTAGCTCTATGGAGGCAGTGGTATCTCAGGTATTTTCTAATCTTATGAAACCACTCTAAAATAATCATTCTTATAATTACCCTGTTTCTAGAGAGGAGATCCAAGGTAAAATAATAAGCAACCTATACAGAGTCACAGGTTTGAGAATAAAAGAGGCAAGCCTGCGATCAGTTGTAGTTTAGACCTTCTCACTCTGAGTTACTCTATTTACCTCCAGTCCAACATTTCACTGGCTGAATTGGTCTGGACTTGGTAATCTACCTAGGCTCTTCCAACTTTGACATTCCATGACCTCAGCTCTCAAGGCTGTTTGCATATATGGGTCAGTGAATAGGAACTTCTCAGGACCAAGGAAGAAGGTGATGATAGAGAATGAAGCCTGGTTTTAGAGATGATCAGACATTTTTATTCCAGTTCTCTCCCTTTTGCTGTGTCCTTTGACTATTCAATTAACGTCTTTGAGCTGATTTTATCACTGTGTACCAAGTGTCAGTGATAGGTAGACTCACTTGTCCCTCAGATTCAATGTTGATGGATATAGAAGTTAAGTGTTCTCTGGAAAGCCATGTAGCGTGGCAAGGATAAGATAAAAAAGAAACTCCCAAGCTAAATGTACTGACATATAATTATAATACACTGGAGGAAGAATTTGGGTTCAAAGCTAATTTGGTCTAGATTGTGGCACTGAGGATATCCTTTGTTACATTGCAAGACCCTGTTTCGAAAAAGAACCCCCAAACAAATACCTCCCCCCAAAGCCAACAATAACCAAAAAACCTTCTTCACAAAATGAAGAGAGAGAAAAGAAAAAAGAAACTCTGAAAAGTGAGACTAAGCCATCTGCAAAGTCAAAAGGAAAGAGCTTTATTGGCAAACACTAGGTAAGTGCTTTCTTTCTGCACAGTAGCTCTTCTGTGTCTGATGATCAGAGGACTCCAATAGTAGCCTGTAGCTCCAGCAAGTGCGTAGTTCAGCATGGCTGTTTGCATCACTTAACACAGCATAAGTCACTCAATGTTTGTATAAATCAGTGAGCTTGAAAAATCTGCATCTCATTTCTCACTTACAGTTTCCCCATCAACAGAATGAAGAAAATTTTACAGCATATGGTTATCTCCAGGGTTACAAAGAATGAGGCATGAGGAACGGCTTGCAGTTGCAGATTTTTTTAAAGACCATGTATACAATACTTATTTGTACAGGAACACATATGTTTTGAAAAGTATTTTATTTGAACATGAATAGAAGATATATTGCAACTGAAGAACAAATAGAGAGCTGTAGTGAGTGCTTGAAATATACTAGAAGCCTCAAGAAGGATTTAGAAGATGCTTAAAGCTTCTTTCTTATTGGATATTTTTTTCATGATGCTTCTGTTTTCTCTGCTTTTTCACAAAGTATCAGTCCTACCCTTCTGGGGAGGAAATAGTCTTAGGGTTGTTTTGCCTTTTTTGCAGTGCTGGCAATTGAACCCAGGTCTTGCAAATGACAAGCCAGTGCTGTACCCCAACCCACCCCAAATCTATACTAAAGAGAGAAAAGTGGGTAGAAACCTTGAATTTTCCATTTTTAGACAGAGAATTCTTTAGGGAGTTTTAAAACCATCACTGACTCTACGTTCTCACTTGTGAAAAATGGTGACACCAGGAAAGGACCAAGATTGAATTTGATGTCATGATAATGAGCATGGTTTAATTTTTGGTCCTTAAAGTGTAGTTTAGGCTTTTGCTATCACAGTAACTAAACATGTCAGCAAAAGTACCAAGTAGAAGACCTTAGGCCACCCTGTTTGATGTGTGGGTCAGAGTGGATGAGAGAAAAAAAAGGAAGTTATCAACCTCACAGGTCTGGGTCAGAAGTCATAAGGCCATGAGCATTCTGCTTGTCTCAGCTGTAATTGGAAAACTGCTCTAAAGACACATCTGAAATCTGTTAGAATATCAGGCAGGGGCTAGGACATTCTTTGTGAGGGGGGTGGGGAAGTAGTAAAATGTGATATAGAGGGGAGGGCACTCAAGCACATAGTCAGACCTTTTTGTTTCTTATGGATTAGGAAGGTATCTTCTACATTCTGATTGGTTCTGCTATGCTTCCTGGGAAGCAGTGTGAAGCCCCACAGTCTCTATGCCACATAGTGAATGGAGACCCTGGGGCTCTATCCTGTAGCTTCCAATCATCATTCCCTAGATGGCAAAAACAAAGCTGAGATGAGAAACGAATTGCACAAGATGTACAGTCACTAAATTTAAGATAAAAATCCCAGCCCCTCTGGGTCCAGTGATTTGAAGTGTTATGAACAAGTGGCCATCTTAGGTCTCTGTATGCTTTGGAAAAGTCTTGATGGCTATAGAAGTGGATCTAAGGGTGAAGCTTGGTATAGACTTCCTAGGAACTGGAAGCTCAAGGCTCCAACCATTACTCCTCTAAGTGGGTGCCTTGTTTCAGAGGAAAATCATCTAGACTTCCCTGTGGTATCTTGAGCATCTTAAAGTAACATGGTCCCCTGCACTGAGAATCCACAGTGAAGTAAAGCTATATAGGGATTTGTTTGAACTGGCTACTTACAGGCCAAGGATTGTTCTGTTTCTTCAGTGTCGCCCTCTTGAGCCTACCATCCACTCCAGAATGATTTATCATTCTCAGCTATAACTCTTTGATATTCATTTATTTACTAGACTGCACCCTGTCTCTGTACCCAAGAAAAGTCTAGACTAGAAGGTGTAGTTTTATTTGCTGATCTTAGCTTCCTACCATTTCCCATTTAGAGTGGCTCCAACTGCTGGCTGATCCAGGAGATGGATGCCACTATTTTGTATTGGTAGGTGTTCCATCTTCTGGCTGAGACATTCTTCTCCTTTGTCCTTGAAGCATTCTTCAAATGTCATCTCTTCCAGGAAGTCTGTGTCTTACACCTCTAAAAAGATGCATGGCCTATACACAAATCCTCCAGATACAGCTGCTCTTTGTAAACACCTACACAGGGTACCTCACCAATCAGCAAATACTAGCCAGAATGAATGACATCCATGTTATGCTATTAAAGGCACAGCCTTTGTTTGGAAAAAGTATGTTTTTATTTGTGAAATGAACAAAAAATGATTAGATTAATGGTTTCCAGCTAATAGCAGAAGAAAGTTGGTAATTTGGTTTTCATATACAGTTCCCCATTTATTGGATGTGTGAAGATTTATCACAACTTACTCAACTATAAAATAGAAATTGCAACATTAAAGCTTGCCATAGAAGGGAACTGGTTTACAACCAAAAGTGGCAGAGAACATGCCAGCCTGACAGCTGGCATGTACTAAGCAATCAATGAACAATAGCCCTTGGTATTATTACCACTGATATTATTTTGCTTCTTTCCAAGGCTCTGATTTTAACCCTACCTGGGGGAAGTAGCCCTCCTGGAGATCAGGAATAGGTGGGTGGGTGGAATAGAAACTGTGGCAGGTTCCAGTCAAGACCCCCAGACCTCCTAGCAGCGGGGGTGAGAGAATGAAACTGAGAAGTTAATTGGCGGTGAGAGCTTCTCACAATCTGACAGGGGGTAAGAGCAGGGAGGGAGACCCAGAGGCCTATGTCAGGCTCACATCCCCTAGAGTATATGAGAATGTGTTTGAAGTCTCAAAGCCAACGCCTGCTCTTCCCCAGCCACCACATGATTTAGGCATTCTGGGGAGGCAAAAGTCTCTTTGCTGATTTGAAGGGAAACAGATGTTTCCAGGCCAGAGGCCCTGGTCTTATAAAATGTTCCTTCCCCAGACAAGGCTTTGGCAAACAACTTCCCATTAGCTCACACCCACCCCTTCACCTCTCCACCCCCAGCCCTCTACCTCCACACCCCCATTGCCATGGCTTTGCTCCCTGCTTTCCCAGCACAATGGGATGGTGGGGGAAACACAAGAGTTCTAAGGACAGTTCTGGTCTGAGCCACTGGAACTGAGGCACTCCTAACTACCCTTTTCAAAGCTCTGCGAAAGAGTATGGAGTCAGTATGACCTCTGAAGGTGGGTTAGATCTAATATTCTACATTCAGAAGATTTTCTTCTCAGATCAGGCTGTGGTTATCTCTTCCAGATTGTCCTTCATGGTAGTCTTCTGCAAAGAACATGGGTTATTATTAGATTAGATTGTAGTTTTTGTGCTAACTGGACAATTAGCAGCTTTACCAATGCACTTGAGTTTCTGTATCTGTACGATAAGAATCAAAGTTCAACATATGAGTTATGAAAAGGAAGCAAGAATTCAAGCTCCTGAGCCATCATTTAGAGTACTTATAAAAGGAATGCTGAACCATGGCCTTTCACCTCTGTCACCCTTAGTAGTGCCCAGGTCGTCTGGAGTATGTGAGGAATCATGTTTGCAACTGGATGCTGTAAGGAGAAGAGCATCTCACTCCTTCATAGGCAGTGAGCCAAGTTGTGTAGGGGTTAAAATGGGCTCTGGAACCTGTGCACCTAGGTTATCGATGGGGGCGGGAGGCTAAGAGAGTAGGAGGGGAGGGAGGGGGAGCAGTGGAAGGTATGAGAAAAAACTTTTTAAATAAAAAAAACTTTACTAAAAAATTAACAAAATAAGACTAAGAGATTAAATTCTTCTAAGAACCAGCTAATGGTGTTGATTGTACAGGTGCCATTATTCTATAAATTATTAATTCATTTTCAAATAAGAAAAGTGTGAGGCTTAATTAATTTTTACAAAATGTTTGATGATATTATTAGAGGAGGGATGATCAATATTATCAATCTAACCATTCAATGCCATTTTAATTTTTTTGAACTCACTTTGTTTAGACATCATTTTAAAATAAGATTTATGTTAAGTTTAAGACTTGGCATGTAAAGTATTGTCCCTGATCTTCAAAATGAGAATGATGATATTTCTACCATAGGGATTCTATACTTGAGGCAGTGCCTGGTATATGGTCTGTACTAAGAATGTATGAAGTGTGTATTTAAATTATTAATATTTTCAATGATGGAATACATTCTACCCTGTAATTGATGTTTCGCTTAGGATTTGGAGTTTGTTCAAGAGTGCTTTAATCAGGAGGGCACAGTGGCAGAGATGCCATGCGATTCCTGTGTTGGTTTGTACAAAGCAATGAATGTTCCTTCTGCCCACTAAAACATCTCACTTGGCATCTGGAGCCTCCAATAAGAAATCTAAATGCTGCCCCTAGAACAGAAGGAAAGCCAAGCCACATGAAAAGGTTGCATGTGTGAATCTCAGTCGTCTTGGGGCCTGGGAAATTTAGATCACTTCAGCCTGAGGACTTGAGTCGCCATAAGCTGAATTCTTTGTACCTAAGACATCACATTTCATGGAGAATAAAGAGCCCGACTTGTGTCTGGACTGAAGTTCTGAATTCCAGAATTCATGTGCAAAACAAAATAGCTATACAAAGCTTCTAAGTTTAGGGGTCATGTGTTAAATCATCAATAGTAACTGTGACAACCTGCAAGCGTGGAGAGCACGATTTGAAGCCAGACTTGGCTTGCTGTCCACTTTTTAAAATAAAGCTTTAATGGAAAACAGTTTCTTTCTTTCTTTCTTTTTTCTAAGTGTTTTCTATGGCTGCTTTCATGCTAGAAGGACAAACAGGAGTGGGTGACAGCAGCCATAGATCTGAGAATGTCTACTTCTTGGTCCTAGAAGCAAGGGGAACATTTAGAGAACCTGATGGAGAATTCCAGTAGTACTTAAGGAAAGTTTTGCTTACATTTCTTTCTTTGATCTGAGAGTTAAAAATCATTCCCATGGTACACATAGGCCTAGCGTGTTCGGGCAACTTGTCTGAGAACAGAGCTCTCCTGACTTTTAACATACATCTTCTGGCTCAAACCTGAACTTTAATTTTAGGACTCATTCTGAATGAACAGAATAGATTTGGGCAAGTTTTGAACATAAAGACTTTTGGGTAAATAGTCTGGAATGTGTGCCAGGATTCAGATGTCCCAAGTTTTCCTGAGCTGAATACTCACTGCTAGGCAAAATATCTTTTTTCTCCTTTAGTTTAGGAACACCAAAGTGAAAATGAGATAGTCTGTAATAAAAGGATGCTTTAGACTCCTCTTCTGTCACATGCATCACACTCATTCTCAGCACCAGAACACAAACTTCCCATTTTCCAGGTCAGGCTAATAGCCTACCCCAATCAAATATAAATTGGAATTCTAGTATCTGTCACAAAGACACTATCTTAGTAACTTAGCAGTAAACTCTTGCTATATTTCAACCTTTAAAACAACCCAATCTGGGTAGTGGCTGTGAACCATGGGCTGAGGAAAATGGGAGGTATACATGACTAAATTCTATAACATTTTGAAGGTTTACTTTAATTTTGTGTATGTGTGTCTGTGAAGGGCAGGGTATGTGCACATGTGAGGGTGCCCATAGAGAAAAGTAGAAATCATGAGATTCATTGGATCTGGAGTGACAGGTGTTTTTAAATTACCAAATATGGATGCTCAGAACTGAACTACTGTCCTTCGGTAGAGCTGGACTTACTCTTAACCTCTATGCTATCTTTTTAGCTCCTGTGATTAAATTCAAAATGCCATTCCCCCAAACATTTCCACTCTTTTATTACTTCAGCAGCATAAGCAAACCAGCAAGGAATCGAGGAACCAGCGAGAGAGCCAGCAATAGGAATCCTAGGGAGAGCCAACTTTGAAGGCCGATGGTGGTGCTGAGTTCAGAGGAGGTAACCACATCTAGCATCAGTATGGTGCTCTCTTCTGTCTTTTATGGCTCTCCAGTCTCTCTGAAAGGTGCACATACACTAAAAATCACCTTACTCAGAACCATGGAAGTCTGAAACAAATAAACCTTGACATCTGTAATTAAGCCAGTGTAAACTGATTTCAAAACACTTCAGGTATGTTTCTAATACTTGACTGAAAAGTGAGTAATTAATTAGTTATCATAATAACATTATAATGTGTGGGTCTGGTCACCAGTGAAATTACTACTAATGCCAAGCATGCTATTACATTAGGATAGTTACTCATGAGAAAGAAGAGTATGGCTTTTATGGAGTTTGTAGAACATTCTGGAGAGGATTAGGTGTTCAAGAAATAACATGCAATGCAAAGAGCTCTTTAGCAAAATGTATTTTGGGCCTTGTGTGTGCTTCATGGTTTTTTCAATTTTAATAACAGTGGCCCAAACTTTATATGTGTACTCAAAAAGGACTCTGAGCTAGATGGGATGTCAGTTGCACTGTAAGATCACTTCCTAGGGTTGTATTTGCTTCCATGGGAAAGTGGTAACAATTCCTGTCCTTCCTATCTCAAAGTTATTTGTATAGTTAAAAACAGGTCTAGTTACTAATCAGTCAAGTAATCGGCTAACCAGCTAACCAATCAACCACTGACCAAGGAAAGCAAAACTAGTCCTGAGTGTCTAAATATGCAAACACTGCGCACACGGCCATTTTAGTTCATTTGTTCATTCTTCAAATAACCTCAGCCTTTGAAACAGAAGTTTAGGTTGGCACTTGTCTTTGCTTTAAACAGTAGTCTTAAATCCCCGTCCATCCCTTTCTTCTCCTCCTTACTTTCCTGTATTTTTTATTTTCTTGTAAAGGCAAGAACTACAGAATACATAGTTAGACAAACTATTAGTCTTCATGGGAAACTTTTCATGGTTTACTAGGTTACTTAAAGGTAAAACAGACAGTCTGTGAGATTCCCAAGACAAAGAATGAATTAGATACAGAGTGTCCATTTACTCTTCTCTAAATTGTATTTCTGAAACTTTAAAACAAACTATGGGATCTTTTTATGCCTTCATTTTATACTGGGCAGCATCTTGAAAACCAAGATTTGAACAAATGTTAAATAGCTGCAGTAAGAAAAATGCTTTTGCAGGCAGGAGTAGCTCAGGAGCAAAGAGGCACTGGCCATAGATTCCATGCTGTCTTATTAGCTAATTCTTAGCTACAAAGCTTTCATCAGATTTTCTGTTTCCTATGTGCCTCCAATACTGTTCATAACTGCATAGGGATATTATAACAGACACACAGTTGTTGTGGATATGAGAGTTCCTTCATGATTGCACATCCATTTCCTAGATGCCTCCCCGGCATAGGTGTTGAAAGTGCTCACACAGCTGTCTTTTGCTCTCTTGGCAATCACCAGAGGCATGTGCAGGATTAAAACCATTTCTGAAGAGGCATTCCAAAGCCATGCAAATTTGAATTGGGTTTCTCAAAGCTGCAAAGACTGTGGTAGTAATCCAGTGTGGCCCTGCACAGGCTTAGTTACTCAAAGACTAATGTTATTTCCAAACAGAATTATTAGGCATTCTTTGGCCACAACTGAGTCTTGAATCATAATTTAGAGGGGTTCTATGGTTATTAGAAGGATAATTCTTATATTGTCATATTTTCACAGAGAACAGGTTTTTTCCACTTTCAATGCTAATATCACTCTTTTTCTATAGCCAACCTAAAGCTCCCTCCTGCCTCCACCAGGGTACCTTTGGGCCCCAAATTTTGCTAAAGTTCAGACAAGGAAAGACTAAGCGCAGAATGTGGCTTCACCCTTAAACACTGAGCTGGAAAATGCTGTTGATGGGAAAGCCTGTACATAGAACAGTTCTTATCTACTTTAAGCTGAGATCAACCCCACCTGATTTCTGAGCCGCTGTACTTTTTCACATGTTGAGGTGGGGATAGGAGACTGATTGAGGCCCTGCACATGGAGACCGAGAGACTAAATGGTATCACATCTTGTCTGTTTCCTGTTTAGAGCATCTCTGAGAGCCTTATTTCCTTTATCCATAAGATGGAGTTAGCAGTATTTGTCTTATAAAACTGTGATGTGACTGAAAGAATCTAGGAAATGGCTAGAATGGTGTCTGATGCCCTTAAGACTATGTAGCTGCTTTCATTCACTTTGCAAGCACAAATAAGGAAAAGTGAAACTGATATGTCTTTAAAACCAGAGCATATCAACTCTATACACAGGCAGTGGTCCTGGAAGCTGGTATAAGTGATAGGAACAACGTGATCTATCAGATTCAGATAGAGTTCAGCTTGGCCACTCACTGGATAGGTGAGCCTCAGCATGTCAGAGCATGAATGGTAACACAGTACTCCCTGAGTGAGAGCTAAATTACAGGTTGCCTGTTGGTAAATCATGGTTCTGCCTCCTGTCAACACAGTGATCTTGGGTAAGGATTTTTCTACCCTAATTGCTTGCTTTCTCTTTCTGGTAAGAATGGACTATCAAATATCATGGGAGGGGGGTGGAATTGTGCTAAATGATCATTTATCTTCCAAAACCTTTTTACATAAGTAACTGAGGGGAGAGTAGCAGTTAATTCAACAAGACTAAAATTACTTTGATTGCACACACACACAAAAATCTCCTACATCTATATAGTTCAATTACTTATAAATGTAGAAACAATAAAACGTCAACCAAACTAACACTGTCCTAAAGACTACACCTTGGGGGCTGGAGAGATGCCTCAGCTGTTAAAAGTACTGGCTGCTCTTCCAGAGGTCTGAGTTCAATTCCCAAGAACTGCATGATGGCTCACAACCATTTATAATGAGATCTGATGCCCTCTTCTGGCATGCAGGCACACATACAAACAGTACCTTTATAGATAATTTTTTTAAGACTACAGTATGGGCTGGAGGTGTAGCTTAGAGTACTTGCCTAGCATGTTGGATTGCAGTATGAGCTTACTCACAGAACAATATACGTACAATCCACTGTTGTCTGACTAAGGTGCTTAGACAATTCAATAGGGCAAAACATGCACCCCATCACTTAGGTAAATGTGTTGATTTAGCATTATATGTATACCAACAACACAGCAGGTTCAGAATGTGATATATCACACTGACTCACTTGCATTTTTCCCCTAAAAAAATAAAACACATTTCTAAAGTGTAAATGATGACTTGGGGAACTTGAGAATCAACTGTGGAAATTCTGTGTTCTAAGCACACAGTGACTGCCATCTAGGTAAGATTTCAATGCTTTTCACTATTTTTAGTAGACCATTCTTAAAGGAAATACTGACTGGCAATTGCTCAGTTGGTGTACTGTTTGCATAGCATGTCTGAAGCCCTACATTTCATTCCAAGCATCACATAAATAAGGAGCATTGGTGAATAGCTGTAAGTCCAGCACTGAGAGATGAAGGCAGGAGAATCAGAATTCAAGGTCATCCTTGGTCACAGAGGGAGTTTGGTGCTAGCCTGGATTACATGAAACCCTGTTTCAAAAACAAAACAAATCAAAAACACAAGAAACTATTGACTTGAATACTGGAAGGTCTTTTCTAACTGGAAATTTCTGTAACTTTAACAAATATGTATGTCATTTTATCAGTTAAAAAATATTCTAAGTAATTTCAAATTTTATTACAATTCATGTATGGCAAGCTACCACATAATCATTCATGCATTTGTATTCTTGTGTGTGTTGTATGCACCGTCCTGTGTTAATGTATATGCACTCATGCATACTTTAACATAACTGGGTACATGTGTGCATGTGCATATGGAGACCTGAGGTTGCTTCGGGTATCATATTCAATCATTCTCCACCTTATATAGTGAGGTGCAGAAGTGGGTGCAGTTCTTCTAGCTAGTTCTAGTCAAAATCAAACTAGAGTTTCTATATGACTCAACAATTCTTCCATGAACAGACAAAAAAGATATGTAGACATATCCAGAGAAAAACCTTGCACATGGAATTTCATAGAAGCATTATTCCTAATAGCCATAAAAAGTGTAAAATGACCCGATTACTCATCAATTTATGGATAAACCAAATCTGGTTCAGCCATATAACTGAATATTATTCAGCCATGAAAAGGAGTGTGGCTCTTCCTCAAGCTACAGTTCTATTGAACCTTGACAAAATTGTTATGTGGAAAAATCAGATGCACAAGATCCAAAGCTGTGCAATTCTATTCACGTAAAATGTGTGCAATAGGGAAATTCCTAGGGACAAACAGCAGATTAATGGATGCCAGGAGCTCAGCAGAAGGGGTAAATTCCTGTTCTTTTATATGTGAGAAAAATATTCTGGAATTTCCTATGATATTTGCTCAACTTTATATGTATTTAAAGACTAAAATATTATGTGAATTATATCTAAAAGAAATCTAAGTGGAAAATGGAGGGGCTGCTGTGTGGTTCCATGGTAGAGTGTCCTTAGTATGAGCATAGTCAAGAGTTCAATCTTAATAACAATAACAATAAACAGATGAGGAAGTCAGAACCCTGCCTGGAAAATAGGCCTTGGTGGTTGTTTGTGAGCTGTTTTTTCTTTATCATTCTTGCTCCAATCCTATCTCAAATTTCTTCATGTAACCAAAAAGCTTTAGTTAAAAGAAAACTAAAACTCCTCCACAAAGTCCTAAATAAACACCCATATATTTGCCTTATTTGTAAATGTAGAAATAGAAGAACTGTACAAGAACTGTTTGAATCCTTAGGGTGGTATAATGCGGCAGTTCTCAACCTGTGGGTCAGGAACCCTCTAGAGAGCGAGCTCCAGTGACTCCTCACAGGGGTCGCCAAAGACCATCTACATATTAAATATTTATATTATAATTCACAACAGTAGCAAAATTACTCTTATGAAGTAGCAACAAAAATAATTTTATGCTTGGGGGTCACCACAACATGACGGAACTGTATTAAAAGGACTAAAGCATTAAGAAGTTTGAGGACCACTGCTTTAGAGCCTAGGTGCATGAACAAGAAAGTAGAGAACATTCTAGATTACATAAACATCTCCCTACTTGAGGTTATGACAGTGGTGAATGTTTAGTCTCCGTAAATCTTAGTTTTCATACCAAAGAAATGAATGAAGTTCCATCTGACTCAAGGGGTTATTTGGAGGATTCTGTGGAATAGGTAAGACAGTGTTTGCCCAATTTTTGACAAATGGCAATGGACTTAGAATTCCTAATCTTAAAGTCCTATTCTGGATCTCCTGGCTCTCTGCTAAACAGAAATAACTCAGTACTTTTCTTTAGAGTTGAATGTTTATTTATACAAGTTTGAAACAAATTAAACAATATGATAGAGGATAAAAAGAGGAGTCTTATAGCTGATACTATTATTATATATGTTAGAAACTAATAGCTTCTGAATCCATAACTTATGAGCAAACTACACATATAAGACTAAATTTTTAATTATTTATAAATGAACATAACTGAGATATGTATTTGTTCCATGAGTCATTTTAATAGCTAAAGTTCTTTTATTTGCTTTGTTAGTTCCCAGAGTAGAATTATTGCCTATAGTCTAAGCACTGAATTAAACAGCAATGGCTCAGTGGTTAAGTCAGTACTTTTCAACGTGTAGTGGGGCTGTACATTCAATCTTAGGCATGCAGCAGCAGCCTACATTTGTTCCTTATTCTCCTTACAATGTTCTCACCCCAGGTCCTTCCTCATCTCCCTCAAATTCTTGTGGTTAATACTTTGTTTCAGTGAGATTCCCTTGTAAAATTTCAACTATGTCAAACTTCTGATATCATTGACGTAAATCTAATCTTTTCCTTAAAGTATTCATGACATCACAATATGCTGATTATTCCCGTTTATTATGTTAATACATCTGTCCTCCACTACGAGAATATTGAGTTCATAAGAATTAGGACAGGGTTTCATCTACTAATTTAAGTGTCAAAATCTTGGTCAGATTACAAGGTAAGCCCTCAGTAGGTATTTGTTACACATGTGCATATGCTTCAGTAAATGCCCCTGTACCCATCTGCATATGATCAACACTAATTGGACTGTGGTGGATAAAAAGGAGAAGGAGACTAGCAAAAAGAGGAGGAGGAGATGAAGGAGGAGGAGGAAGAGGAGGAAGAGGAGGATGAGGGAGATATAAAGCTGAAAGGAGAATGGGAGCTTCCAGGAGCAGTGAAATAGAAGGGAGGTGGTGGAAAGTGGATGATATATCTAAAAAAAATTTTATTCACGTGAAATTTTCAAAGAATTTTTTGTTTAAAAGTTAGATGGTGTGACTATTTATTTCCCAAGTGTTTAGGTTCCCTGCTGGGAAGGTTTTGACCTCCACATGACCTTCCTTTTCGTTTGCTAAACAAGTATCATCACTGTTTTATAACTGAAGAAAATGAATTGGGATCTGATATTATTTGACTAAGCTCATTCATTCCGCTAGAATCTGGCAAGCCAGGCTGAACCAAAGTTTGTCAGTTTTAAAGGCCATTCTCTTTCTGTTCCAATGTGAAGTCCCTGTGGGACATTGTTAAGTACTACAGCCCAGAATTATTGATTCCCCTACAATGGACCAAACACCTGCAGTGTACTAGCAGGCTCATCAAACCACAGTCCAGTCTCATCTGGCATATTTGATAGTCTTAGTAAGAGTGAGAGGGCAGGGAGTTTAGGCAGCTTATCCAGAAAGCGGGAGAGCCTGGCTGTGCTGCTAGGCAGCCTGCTTTCAGAATTATGGCCCTCAAACCATGCCATGCTATATCTCAACCACTAATGAATTCCTAGCTCATTTTACACCACATGATGATGATTCTATATTCTTTCTATAAAGGACATGAGAAGGGCACACTCTTGTCTTGGGGGTGGTAGATGGTGGCTGTTAATGTGTGTGTGTGTGTTTGTGTGTTACTTTAAGCTTTCAAGTGAAAGCTCAATGTTTTGTTCTAAATTCATTAGTGACTTCTCAACAATTTTAACAAATAGAGAAAGTAAGGTAATAGGCTCTATATTGCCTTAGGGGGACAATGGTGCATGTGTGGGGATAGGGTTTTACTGTCAGCATATTTATCTTCTTAGGGTTGCTCTTTAAGGTTGCCAAGTGAATCTCTGTGGTGCATGTGTGTGTGTGTGTGTGTGTGTGTGTGTGTGTGTATTGACACACACTCAAGTGTGTGCTTGAGTATACACATGCACATGTCTTTATGTACATATCTGTGTATAGCTTCCTGTATAATTTACTTTGTATTTAGTGTAATCCACTAACCCACTGGACAATTCCACAGTGACAGCCTTTGACAAATCAAAGCCTTGCTTCTGCATTTTTCATACTCCAGCTTTCCAAATGATTCCTCTACTTACGCTGCTCATTTAGAATTACAGTGGGATCTATCCAACCAGTCAGTGATTTCTTCGTTATCATTCTCATCCTTCTACCTCATTCCTCATACAAGAAGTTTCCAAGTTGAATCTGAATTCTCATCATTTTTCTGTATATCCATTGTCCCCTCCAGTAGAGGATTATTAAAAATCTGCAGTCATTTTCCACCTAAAGAACTATTGCCATCTCCTAAACATTCTCTCCCCTCTTCTCATCCATAGAGACATCTTTCTCATCTGCTATTAATTATTAATCTTTCTCCAGGATATATTACTAAAATTGTGACCCTTTAATATCATACCTTTTTCCAAAGATCTTTTGTCTCTTCCAATCACATGTAATGTGGAATGTAGCTTCTTCCAGATAAGCTGCAAAGACCTTTGGAAATACACCTCCACCTTTGCATTGGTTAGAGTTTCCGTTACTGTGAAGAAATACCACTGCCAAAGCAATTTGGGGATAAGTGGCTTATTTGCCTACACTTCCACATCACTGTTTATGATTGAATGAAGTCAGTGCAGGAACAGGCAGGGAACCTGGGTCAGAAACTGGTGCAGAGGCCATAGAGGGGTGCTGCTTACTGGCTTTTCCCCCATGGCTACATTGGCCTGCATTCTTATAGAACTCAGGACTACTTGCCAAGCGGTAGCCCAACTCCAGTGGTCTAGACCCTCCACATTGTTCAATAATTAAGAAAATGCCCATATGCTTTTCAACAGCCCGATCTTCTGGAGTTATTTGCTCAGTTGAGGCTCCCTCATCTCCAGCAACTGTAGCTTGTATCAAGATGACTTAAAACAAGGCAGCATGACCCATATAACTCTTGCCCAGCTTCCTCCAAATTTTCACTTTTTGTTATAGATTTCACTAATGTCAGTCAAATGCCAACACCTTGTCTCAGCATGCTATTGTCCTTCAGGCTAAGGAGCTTCTGCTGTGTTCCTATAGAATGCTCTTTTGCCTTTAATGCTTACTGTTCCCTTCCCTATGACAGATATTCTGCTCATACTTTGATTGCACCTTATTCTAATAAACTTTCATCAACTTATTCTGCAGAAGGAAGAGACTTCGTGTCGGAGATGCAGAGAAAGACATCTTGTTTGTCTATGCCTTCTTTAATGCAGGTCACAGAACTTTTCTGTACCCTCAGCTATGCTTTCTACCATCTGTCTTCCAATACTGTGTTCTAGCTCCTTGAAGCTGGGACACCAGCTACCATCTGTAATATTTGTATAGGCAGAATATGATACATGTGAGAGGGCCATTCAATATTTGGTGACCACATACATGAAGCAGTGGATAAGCATGTGTTTGTCATTGAATCCACAGGTATCTGTACATTGTCTTAAAGATTCTGAAAAGCTGTATATTCTTAAGTCTGGTGATAATGTGTGTAAAGGTGAACAAGTATGGTTGTAGTGAATGGGAGGTGGTTAGGTAGTGGTGGAGCACATGTTCAAGCATTTAGCTTTGGAATTCAGTGTTTGTAAGATTCATAAATCTACTATTGGTCAATGATGGATGTGGACACAAAGGCATCACATCTCTTAGACTAACTCTTACAAATTTCAAGGTATGGAACTTGAGGCTTACCAGAACAGCTGGCACATGGCATTCGCAAATTTAATTATGATACCTTTTCTTGGAGTAGTTTTTACTTCCAATCACATATGGATAAGTACATTTGTGAGGGGTGTGTGTGTGTGTGTGTGTATTTGTGTTATAAGTTTGGAGTAAGGTTGCAAAGGTAAAATACAAAACATTGGATATGAATTACTCAGGGGGAAGGTAGATTCTTTCTCTCAAAGTTAGCAATGAAAGTATTGGGAAAGGAACACATAGAGAAAACAGAGAAGAGAATCTTAAAAGTTGTACTATTCTGGGCAAGGCAAAGCACATCTCTAATTCCAGCATATGTGCAGTAACTGCAGCCACAGGCATGGTGTTAAAGGCACAGTGGGCTCTGTCTACTCCCTGCATTCACATGCATCTTACAGTGAGGTGACTCTCCTGCTTTGGAAACAGGCTCAGAAGAATGGTGCTGTCACTACATTAGGGCATATGCTTTAGATATGTAGACTGTAACATCAAACCCAACATTTGTCTATGTCCCCTACAAGAGCTGCACATCCATCACCATACTTGTCTTTGTCTTAGATAGCAGATTTGATTGCTGCTTTGAACTCACACAACCTTGTACAGCCTTCATCTAGTATCTCTGGGCCCCAACCACCATCCTGTTTCCTTTGCCCCATGAAGATAAACCTCCCTGGTCGATTGGACACATTAGCCGTTGGAACCTTGAGTAACCAGTATGGGGGCAATGGGCTGACCAGGCACGGTTGAGGCATCCAGTGCTGATAAGACCTTGACATGGCTGGCCAGGCTTACTGAGACGTAAGGCTTTGCGTAAGCACAAGATTAGAAGAATACATTATTCAAATATTTATTTTCTTGCAGGAATTGACATAAAAAGGGAGTGGAGGAGATTCCCAGGAGACAGATAAGACTTTGTGATTATTATAGAAATAAAATTAATATTAACAATACACAAAAGCAATTCAGGCTGCAAGTGTCAATTGAAGCAGCTGTAGTTGCAATTTGTTAACATTAGAAACTAGAAATGACAGTATAAATTAAGAAATAAACAACAAGAAAATATAAGCCTACTTTGCTCTTGGGTTAGACTAACATAGGTTCAGGATAGCAGTGATATCAGGGGGAGGGGTAAAATGAGCCTGACAGGGGCAGCCAACACAGTCTTAAAGTGCATCTTTAGTTCTGATTTCTTTGAAGTTTGAAGCAAATGTGACACTGTACTGACATGCACGGGTAGCATGTGGACAATTACCGGACTTTTCTAATACTTTCTGCTTTTATTTTGGTTCTCAGGATTAAAAGAAACAAATGCATCCCTGACACCTATCAATTTACATGTTTCAAAGCTTATTGTACAAATAACCTTGAGAGCAAGACAAAGCAGGGTTTATTGGCCACATTTTGCATTCAGAGAATTTGCTGTTTGTGAGGAGGATGACAAGGGGGCTTTTAAACCAAGGACACATAGTTGGAGAGTGATAGAGCTGGCACTTAGTCAAAGGCTGACCTAGAGATCATTGCACGGCATTCACCTTGACTTTGAAGACACAACTGTTCCCCTCTTGCATGGAAAAAAAATCTCTATGGAGTTTCTATGAGTCCAAGGACTGAGACAGCATAGAGCACTAATGAACTCCAGCTTCTTGGCCACTCAGCTTCACCTCACTCCATCAAGCAGCAATGAGCCTTGCCATCATTGGCTCAGCAAATCTTTCTTGAAGCCTACATGAAATGTTATGAAGTCTAGGTAGTCTGCTTCACATTTCACATGAACTTGTTCCCTCTGTGGCCTATTCTCTTTTCCTAAGTTTGGCTGTTTCTCCTCAGTAGGGTCTTCTGCTTTCCCCTCATACATGAGATGTGAGTCTCATTGTCAGGTGTGTCGGAGAATGTAGTAAGGATCTATAGCATTGGCTTTGAAAATACTTAGAGGAGGACTATCTTTACTTTTTAGCCTCATGGGCTCCTTCTGGAGCTATAAGACTGTGAGCTTTATTTGTTCCTTTTACCAAATCATCCTTCCTCCTTAGGAAGTTCTGTATATACTGAAGAACTGTCTCTCTACTTTGAATGGAGTTTGAGCACTGTGACTCACATCATGTCTTCAGTGAAGAAGTGGTGACATTCCTAAACAAGGCACCTCACATCTGACTTCCTGATTTGTTTCCACAGCTCTTCCTAACTATGACTCTATTACAAGTATATTGGTCAAAATGAGTCTCCAGGAAGTCTGACAATGTTTACTAAGGAGCCAGCTCAAGATCCCTAATGGTTGCCCTTTACTTGCAGGCTAAAATTCATACTCCTTAGCTTGGCCTAAAAAGTCCCTTCATGACTTGAGACCCACCAATGTCATTAGGCTTGACACACTCATGCGTGATTGCATTGTATCAGGATGTGGTTTGAAACCCTGACAGGTTGTCTTGCTCCCCAGTAGCTTTTCACATGAGACTTCCTGTCTCTGGGAAACCATGTTCTTTTTCTCTCTCCAGATCTTACCAATCCTAATCACCTTCTAAAGTTCAGTGCCAATGTCCTGTCACTCTTTCCAGCCAGCTTTCCCTATGTGGAAAGGTCCTGCTCCTCTGAGGATTCACATCACTGACCATATATTATGAGTTCCATGGAATGAGAGGCAATGTCTGGTTCATTTCCGAGTTCCAAGAAGACAGTGCAGAATACTACAAAGAAGTAGACACAAACCAGTGGGATAAACAAACACCAATGCTAATAGGGAAGATGTTACATTGAAGAAACTGCTTAGAGACTAATGGCTAAGTAAAGAAAAGTGGGAGGGGGCTTATTTCCTGGCAAAACAAAACAAACAGAACCTTCTTTGTTGTCTCAACCAATTTTTCCCATAGCTCATAATCTGTATATTACAAAGTCTGTTACCGATTAATTAACTTGTGACATAGTGGTCTGTGAACATTTGGCTCCTCCATGAAGAATGGGAAACTTGTCAGGCAGAACAGTATATTTAATTTCTCTGTGTGTTCTTTATGTGGCTTAGTAGAAGCCAGTACAGTGCAGAGAGTTGGAACAAGGGCCTTGAGGTTAGAGGTTGGAGGCCTTTTAGATATTTATTCTCTCACTCTCTGGGACATTAGCTAGTTTATTAAGCCACCAGGACCTTTTACTTACTTATCCATAAAGAGAAGAGAAACAGCATCTACCTCATTCTTATGGCTATGACTAGAGGCACATTACATAACATGTTTATTTATATACTTAGTTATATATTTATTGCCTGCCTATGTATGTGCAGCTAAGTATACACAGAAAAACGAAGTGAATACACTGTTTATCTCATAAACTTCTCAGTCTAACAGAAGCCATATACAACACACATACAAATATGTATTATCAAGTTTGATAATTGTAGCACAAGAAAGAGTATTTGAGTAGATAATTCAGATGACTGGCCAGAGGGAGTCATTCTAGGAAGCAACTGAAAAGCAAAAGAAGACATGTGGCATGTGACAAAGCCCTGTGGTGGGTGAGAACATAAGCTTTGCTGTCCAAGATGCTCATTAGATGCAAATGTGGATTAGTTAATTCTGCATTAGTTAATGAGTAGGAACTTGGCCTTAGGAGCCAGTCTGTATGACTTGCCATCCTGGCTCTAATATTAACCTTTGTCAAATGTTCTTGCACCTCTGGGATTTGATTTTCTCATTTGTGAACTGGCAACTATAGAATACTGTCCTCATTAAGAGGTCTAGGTGAGCTTACTTAGGGCAAGTATTTGGAATGGTATCTGGTATCTAGAAGAAAGCACATTTTTAAGTACTCACAACTCAAAGTATTGATTACTTCCTTCGAACTTTAAGGAGACACTAATGTGAAATAGAAGCAGAAGGTCTTAGTTGGAGAAAACATATTCCTAAGAAGCATCAGAGGAAACCAAGAGAAAATTGGTGAGGACAAACCTGGTGGTATAGACCTATTATCTCAGCTATTCAGAAGCTGAGGCAAGGGGATGGCAAGTTTAAGTTCTGTTTCCGAGTGTGTTCATATTTACACAGGAATTATTAAATCAAAACCAAGAAACTCAGATCATCTGTGTTCAAATCATGTAACTCTTGCTTTTGGGAGCAGCACACTTCACACTAGCAATGTTACTTGGGAGACACCTCCAGGGACTTGTCCTTTTGGCCTGCCATAGGCTATCTAGATCTGCACAAAGATATTGAGATTCCTGGAAGCAAGTTATGATGCTGAGATGGATAATATGCAAAACTTCACCAGATTAAAGCTAAGACAAACAAAAAACAAATCTGTGGGCCCACCCTTGCCTTTTTCCCTCAAGGATGTTTTCGTGGATTTCATATCCACTAAAAACCCAGAAAAACAAAACTGCTGTTTACTTCTCCTGTGGCTTCTGAGTGTCTTCCTTACTCTGAACAATGCCTCTCCAACCTGTTACAGAATTTAGATACGATTCTCAAAGAACCATTTAACCGTATTAAGTTGCTGGCCTGTGATAAGGGTGAGAAGAGTCAAATACAGCCCTAGGGACAGATATGCAACCCCTTCACCCACCACAAGCAGGGCAGTTCCTAGGGCCTTCTTTGCTTGTCCTAATCTGTGAATGTTTCCCAGAAAGAAATACTCAGTTCTCCCTTTCTGGCAAGAGAACCTGATGAAACTCCCTGTAAACAGGGCCCTCCCGTTCACACTGGCCTGCACATGCTAATGCAAATCAGTCCTGACCCAGCCAGGGGTCTTGGGAAGGCTGCCAGGCACTGGGGAACAAACATGCAAAGAATGTTATTTCATTTCTGGCATCCTGGGGAAAGAAGGCTGACAGAGGGAAGCTGGGCAGTGTAAGAACAACCCTGGTTGAGAGAAAGGGAGCCAGATTTATTATGAATGTACATAGGAGCTAGAGTGAAGAATTTGGGAAGGAGATCACATGAATAAAGGGCCTACTGAGTGTCAGGCACTGAGATTTAAAACTTTTCAATTGGATTGTAGAAGTGCATTTTTAATGTACACTATATTATTCGTCCTGCTTTTTAAATGCAAAATCAAGCTTTGTGTGGAGGCTGGGGACTGAACATTGTTTATCTATTTGTGCCAGGGTGTAATTCTTAGCCTAGAAGGCTTGGAACTCATTGTTGAGTTCAGGCTGGCCTCAAAGTTGCAGTGATCTTCTTAACTTGGCCTTCAGTAATTTTTTAGAAGTTACTCAATGACCAATTGGTGGAGTCAGGATTTGAATCTAGATTTAAAGCTTGAAATTTAAAATTTCCAAATCTTGACCCTGATTATATTCGGGAGGCTACATGATGAGCCATCTCTGTCAGACTTCCAAAGGAAACACCAAATACTGCTATTCCACATCCGGAGACTTCCATTATCTATCTCTTACTCTCCACCCGTGCCACAAATCTTGTTCCTGAGCAATCGCCTTTTATCAGAACTATTATAAACACATTTAAATATTCTCCCAGCCCCAGTCTCCTCAATTAAGTCATATACCACAGACACATTTCTTAAATCCAAATCTCCCTTCTCACTGTTGCTCAGAATCCATCAATGACTTTCTAGCCTACATCATAGAGCTTTAGCAATTCTGCCTCTCCAGCCTTAGTTTACTGTATGCTTTAGCTGTCTTGAACTTCCTATCATCTTCCACTTGAGACTCTTTCAATATATCATCTCCTTCTTGTTATTTCAACAATTTCTTCTACTTAGGATGTAAACTTCTCCATTCTTTCTGTTCAGTGCTACCAAAACCAAAGGAGCACTGGCTATAACAGATTTTAGCTTCCTTATAAGTCCCATTTTTTCATTATATGGCCAATCCCATTCCATTCCTAGGTAATCAGCTTGTATAAATTTGACTCCAACACCAGATGAAGGTCATTTACATGAGACATAGACCTTCAAAGTCTCTAGGTAAGGGAGACATGGATATACTGTTGATTCTGGAGTCAGAAAGTTTCTTTTAAAATCAAGGTTCTGCCATTTATTAGTTAAGTAAACTTGGCCAGCCATGCTTAAGCTTTGTTTCTTTTATCTATAAAACAAGGAGTTTGGAATTGTAGTCTTACCATGGAGGTACTTAGCAACATTGCTAAACTTCAAAGAGTTATTTGACCTATAGACTTTAGCACAATGTTGGCATGTTGCTGTCAAGCTTAACAAACAGTTAACAATGATGTTAATGGTAGACAGACACCTGCCATTGCTTTGTTTGTGGCTAATTGCAACAGCTGTTTATATCAAACAATGATTCCATCCAGACATGGAGTACTGTTTATCACTTATCTTTGGTATTTGCTGAAGTGGTGATCAACCAAGTGCCAAGCTATTTGGTTATTAGAAGGTTATAGACATGTAACACGATTTTTGAAATTTGTCCTACTATTGGTTGATAGCAGGTTCTCTGTGAATCAAAAGATAAGAAATATATTTGGGACTAATTGGAGAAACTTGTGAAGGATGGAGGCATAAAATATCTCTTCTTTTATCATGTGTATTAGAAAATGAGCCCAACTTCGCCACATTTCATGATGAAAGAATGTCTGGGGGTCTTGTTTCCTGTATCAAAGAACTCCCATTTAAAGAAGGATCTTACATGAATTTGATATAGTTGATGTTCTATTGGCTACACAATGCCTGGGAGTTCTGTCTGGGCATATGACACTGTATTTGTTTCACAGTAAAACTCACATGAGTGAAGAGCTTCATACCTTCAATTCTAGCACTCAGAAAGTAGAGGCAGGGAGATCCCAAATTCAAGGCCAGTTAGGCAGGCAGAGCAAGTTCTGGGTCAGCCTGAGCTTTAGAGTGATATCCGGTCTCAATAAAAACAAAACAAAACTAAGATCCTCTATAGCAGGCAGCAGCAAATATCTCTGTTTTACAAACATATGGAAATTATGACATCCCTCTGAAAAATATCTTATATGGCAAAAAACCAACGTGAGGTTTAGAGTGGATCTAGGGCTGTCTGTCTCAATTATATGACCTTATCCTCAGAGGATTTGGGGTACATGGATGCAAGGATATAGGATAAGAAAGTAAAGTGTGGATTAATGTAGATTTAAGAGCTCTGATCCACTCTGACTTTGAGTGATTAGGGTAAGCCATGGAGATGTTTGGATCTGTGATGTCTGTACTTTCAGGTCATGTCATTCTTTACTTTAAATGTAAAAAATTGCAGCTATTGGTCCATGGAAGAGTCTGTCCTCAGGGGGAAAAAAGGGACACAACATAAAGTAAATATGCCAGAAACCTGGATTCTGTCTCCTCTCTGACTCTCTATACATCACTAATGCTGATCACCTACAGTCTGCTAACATCTTCACAGTACAAGGCTGCTCAAAGCCTTCTCCTTCACAGATATAAGTGGAAGAAAACTTGGCAGGGCAGGGCAGTGGGGAGGTATCTGGTCAGGGCCTCTGCCTGTTGCCATGGAGAGAAGAACAAGAAAAAGTTAGAAGACCTGGCCTTTCACCAGGGTTCTTTCTTGGAGTCTCAGAGCAGGAGAGGACTTTCACTGACATGGCTGTGGTACTGGTAAGGAATGTGAAGTTTAGACAGACAGGGCTCTTTTTCCATGCTCCTAAGATGATTGGCCCAGGTGATGATTGTCATTGTTTAGGAAAGAACTCTGTTCTCATGCTGAGCTATCTCCCTGCTTATTCTTAAAGATGATGCTAACATAGACAGTAATAGTAACAGCATCCTTTACAGAGGCAAGGATAGAGTTTACGTGTTCTTCCTGGATCCATCTGCCTGTGGAATGCAGATCTTTACAATCTTGATTTGTCTGTACATGAAGAAAGTGACATTAAGTTCCTTGAGTCATGGCCTACAGATACACTGTTTGTGTGATCAATTGTAAGTTGGCCAGAAATCATCTCTTCCCTGCAGCCATGGAGCTCAGACTGCACAGCATCTCGACCATGGAATTTCCTCATGCTCTGCATGAAGATACATTACTGGTAATGAGGTTCTTGACTGTTATGTAAACAGGACCCCTCCCCTTGTAGCTCTTCCTATTTCACTGTATTCTCCTCTACACCATCGTGTCTCCTGTGGTCTAATTTTCACACTCTGTATTCTTCCAGATATTGTCTTCCTCTCTGTGTTTGTTTCTTGGACTATCCTGGAAAAATTATCACAAATGTGCCTACCTTATTTCAAGGCACCTTGTAGATAGCCAAAAATATAACCTTTCCTACAACTTTTCGTACTGCAGTCATTTATAAAGTAAAGAAACAGCTGTTTCCAGATGTGTTGAAAATGAGCTAAGCCATACTGCTCTATTTTAGAACAGCACATTTTTCACAATGAGTCTCAAACTATATGGCCAAATCATTTTCTTTCTACCTGCACCCAATGGGTTATCTGATTCTCAATTCAACCTAGCCTATTCTCCACCTTATAGTTAGAACTATTACCTCAAAGCACAGGTTTAAATCCAGTCTATATCTCCTCAAAAGGCTTTGATGGCTCCCCATTACCTTCAGAAGAAAGTCTAGCTCCTCTGCCTGTCATTCCAGGTCTGCCTTTGTGCTTCAGAATTAGGTTCTACCCCGTTCCACCCTCCACAAGTTCGTCTGAGAAGCCTGTGCCCTGTCCTTCTGGAATTCTGGCTGGTGTCCCATTCCTGGATGAAATCCTGATGCAGTTTGAAGAAAGAAACAGCCTGCCTTAGAGTCCCCAGCAGGTTTTAGGAGCCTCCCTGTCTGTCTGCTAAAAGACAGCATTATTTTTCCTCTGTGAGTCTCTCTTGGCTAGAGATACATGGCTGTGTTTGCTTCTGGCTTGAAGACAGGTCTTCCCCTCTCTGGGGCCCCAAATGTGCATTTTGGAGAGGTCAGTGTGACCTGATGTTGAAAAGAATTAAGGCACAAAGCTGCCCCACTCACCCTCATTGTCTGACCAATAAAGCTGGGTACCATGGCTAAGGACAGTTCACACTCATCTTGACTAGACAGACAGCAGAGGCTCTGTCCCCTAGTGATATCAGGTATGCTTGGCCAGGCTCAGCTGGCTGCTTAATGCATTGACAGATAGAGACAAATTCTGGTGTGAGGTAGGGTTGTGATGTAAGAGGAGGAAAATGGAGAAAATGCATAACATGGTGAAGAAGAAAGATCATGAGATTGTACAAGGCAAAGCTGAGAAATGATGAGCAAAGAGAGTGGAACAATGGGAACAAAGATGCAGACCAGAAGACAGCAAGTCAAAGAGACCCATGAAGAAAGCAAAAGGCAGGCAGGCAGGCAGAGTGACACTGAGTGGGAGATAGTACCCACAACTAAGTAAAGGAAAATGAAAGTGAGAGAGAGGATGAAAAAGAAGAAACATAAGCAATACAGGAATGGATAGAAATAAAAGGAAAGATGAGATTATGAACAGAAGAGTATGGGTAGGGATAGAGGGAAGAAAGGAAGGAGAGAAAAAAATGGAAACAATGAATAAAGAAGGAAAAGAATAAAGGATGGAGAGGTGAAAGGGAATTTAAAAAATAAAAAGAAAAGTTTGCTGTGCTAAAGAAAAGGTCAGGAAAGAGCAGAGCTGGAACCACATCTAGGCCCTTCTGGCTTCTTTGCCTAGACAGCAGCTTCATTCCATGTAGGTTCAGACACTGCAGCATGGCCATCCAGGAAGACTTCCTCCCTGAACATCTCCTCTCTTCTAGGAGCTCCAGCTCCTCAGATATTGTCTGGGTCATGTCTGGGACTTGGCTTGGAAGCCAAGGGAAAGGAAGAGAACTTTAGCTGTACCCTGAATGAAAGTCTCTTGTGTGGGTTGATGTTGGCTAGGGTCTTGTTAAATCTCCCCACTTCTTCCGATCTCTTGAGATGAACAAGTCCTCAAGTTTACAAATGTCTTACAAGGTGGCCTCTTCAAGTCTCTACAAATGGAGAAGTTGAGACATTCCAGTTGTAAATCACTTGGCCAAGGCCTCATAAGAACTTAGGACAAGAAACAGAGTGACCCTTGGGTCTCTGGCCTCTCATCAACTGGGCAAGCACTTTTGAAAGCTAGCCCTAGAAGGTTCTTGATGACTTTCACTCTGTTTCCAGTAAACCCTGTGCTGATTCTTGGCACTGGGAGAGAGAATGAAGAGGGTAGGGTAGAAATATAAATTAAAAAAAGAGGTTGGATGTCATCTAACATATAATTAGAGTGTCCATGGTAGTGGCCTTAACTGCTTTTGCAATGAGCTCTCTAGACTGTACTCAGGAATTAATGGTAGCCAAGAGTGGTAAAAAGGCCACACACTATGACAAAAACTCTATGACCCCCCAAGTCTTTGGAAAGGCTTCTCTGGGCTACTTGCTAGTGCTTCTTCATAAAAGCATGGGAGTCTAAAGAATAAGGAACAGCTCATCAAATGAAACCTGGAGATGAAAGCACCTAAAATAGAATTGTGAGTCTGTTCCTAGATAGAGTGGGCAGCACAAACACCTAGGGTTTACTCTTTTATGGCATTGTGAGAGCATAACAAAACTAGAAGTTCTGGAGTAGGCTGTGTAGTATTTAATGGAAAAGCTGAAAATTAGTTTTTACATATTGTCCCTAACTTCTCTGTGCAAAGATGTTTGTGTAAGAGGTCCCCTTTCTACACCCTGACCTGTACTATGTCCTTGTCAGAGTCCTATCATAATCTAGTGTGGGTAATTACCCTAATACATAAATCTTTAAAGGATCTATTCAAATAGAATTTTTAAAAGAAAAGGAAAAAGGGAGAAAATGAAGAAGAGAGACAGGGTAGGTGAGGTGGAGGTAGAGATAGCAGTAATAACTTTAGTATATACTGGGAATTCCCTGATTGATAAGGGAGGAAACAGAGAGGTGTGAGGGGCTGAAGAAAAGAAGTAGGTGTGAGTTGGATTTCTGCACTAAATTAAAAATGCATTCAACATTTAACAAATATTTATTAGATATTTACCTGGCATCATACAGTTTTAGACATCATAGACAGAGAATGGTCATAGCATGAAATACATGGATATTTTGTTTTGTTGAACTTCCAGTATGAAAGGACATATGGGAAACAAATACACTAAATCATTACGGCTCTAATAACTGTGCATAAGGCAGTGGGATCTATGGTAGGGTTAGGGAAGAATTTGCAGGAAATTAAGGAACCACTGTGGAGAGAATTAAGGGAAAGCACAGTGAAAGTGGGCATTCGTGGTAAGAACCTCAAGAAATAGGTACTGCTGGTAAGTGATAAGGGAAGTAACACATACTCTCCCACTGGAATGTGGTGAGACCACGAAAGGCTTGTCTTTGGGGTAAAATACAGCATCACAAATAGTAACAGTGGTTACTGTTTTTCTTGCATTTTGTCATTTACCAAAAATGAGTGAGATGTTGTTTTTGTTCCCTTTCCATGTATCAGTTCGCCTATGAGGTAGGTCCTGTCACGATTATACAATACATGTGAAACACAGAAAGGTGGAGAAACTTGTCTAAGACCACATAGTGATTAAATCAAAGATTTTCAGCCAAGATAAACCTTTTTCTACTACAGAGGTCAAGTTGATATGTGTATGTGTGTGTGTGTGGTGTGTGTGATATGTTACTGAGTATGTGGATTCATAAGCTCCTTTGTCTTTTCTATTGCTTTTCTTTGATAACCCTTCACAGGTGCCCACAATCTAAGGACATATCAAACTACCATTTTACCTAATATCATGTATAATATTTACAACAACTTTTGGAAGTACATTTTGTTATTTTCTAGTTTACAGAGGAGGTTAATTATCTCTACTGTGTAGATGAAAACAATGAAGCCTGAAATCCTGTCTAAGATACAAAGGCTATGTTCTAAGTCTTTTGGTACCTAAGTCCAGCATTCCTCCCATTGCAATCAATGTGGCTTGCTACCACAAAGTCATCTTCTGTGTGCAAAATCATGAGTAGAACATGGTATGAGCATTATTATCACCTGGAATGTGAACTCAGCTCTGGTCTTTCTTTGTTATGTGAATGTACAAAATCATCATTCCTTAAACCTCAGTTTTCATATAGGTGATATGGGAGATGATAAGAACATGACTAACATGTCATAGGGTTATGCTAAGAAATAAGTGTGCTCATGTGCATACCTTGCATGGTTCCTGGCAATGTGACTTCTTCATGTAAGAGTGTTGCTGATGTGGGCTTTTTTTCTGTATGCTGTGAATACCATTGGTTAATGAAAGAACTGTTTTTGGCTTATGGTAAGGCATCTTAGAGGCAAGTAGGAAATCCAAGCATAGTCAAGGGAAAGGAGAGTGAGGTTGACAGAGATGCTGTAGGCAGCTACCGAGAGTGCAAGATGGAATGGGACACAGGTAAAGACACAGAGCCGAGTGAAAATACACCGATTGACAGAGATGGATTGGGTTAAGTTGTAAGAACCAGTTGGTACTGTGTCTGAGTATAGGCCGAACAGTATGTAATTAATATAGGTCTTTATGTGATTATTGGGACTAAGCAGCTTTGGGTGGGTCCATACCTTGGGGCTAGGCTGAGCTGGTAAGGTCAGAAACAATGATCTAGATATTGAATTATCCAGATAATGGATATCCCAATTATCCAGAATGTGAAGGTGTAGCACTGTGAGAATCAGAATTCTGGTTTGGATTCTGAATGTATCAGGACCACTGAGTTTAATGTGTTTTTTGTTGTTGTTGTTTTTTTTTTTTACACAGGCAGAATTTCATTCCCAGAGGAGGAAGAATTGGCACAAGGTGGTATTGAGTGGTGAGAATGACTGACTGCCTTCTGAGCTCAGAACCTTGTTTAATGCAATTCTCTTCTTCCTCCAGGACTTGGTTTTTCTTCTATTCATCCAGCCCCACCCATTCCCTACCTTTCCCCTGAGACTATTCCTATCATGGATGCTGGCACTTGGATGCAGTACCCAGGCTCTTTTGGCATTCTATTCACAGAGCAGAAGCCAGAGAGGTGAAGGTGGGCCCGAGGCAAGCCTCTGAATGTGTGGGAATGAGTCCCCCACCCTAGGAATCAGGACTGGCTGCTCTTGGCATGTTCACTGAGGACGCTTTGGCAGCCAGCCATTATTAGAGGAGGCAAGGCAGCCAAGACAAGACAGAGGCTAATCACCTTCAGTAATAGGAAATTGGAGAGCAACTACAAGAAGAGTGTCTAGGCCCCTAGCCACGTAAGGACAGGGACCACAGCCCTAGTCTGGATTCAGCCATTGTCCTCAGTGGACACTCCCACTCAAGATCATCCTTAGATTCCAGCTACCCAGGGGATTGGAAGCTGGCCCCAAAATTGGACCTCTGATAGACCCTCTCCTTTTTCGGCTCTTGTTTGTTTTCATTAAAAGCAAAACAAATGAAACAAACAAGGAAATTCAATTTAAACGGGGCACGGTTACTGATGTTTCTGGTTTGTTAACAGGAGGGTGAGGTTAGAACGGAAACTCAGCCTGGACCTTCAGTCCTCCAATTGGTCTCACCCTGAAGCACTGTGTAAAATGACATGCATGGAGGGCTACAAATGCAACAATTTGCCTTCCAAGATAGGGCAAAGAAAGGGAGTTTGGATGAAAGTTAGGCAGAGCCAAAAATTCAAACGAGAAATAGAGCGGAGAAACTGAGATGCACTCAGATAAATAAAACCTTAGGAGAATAACAAGTAGGAAAGCAAATGACAGACACAGGCGGGAATCCATATGGAAAATCACTGGAGAAAGTCTCTAAGATAAGAAGATACTAATAAGGGAACAGAGGGGTCCTGTAGGGAGCAAAAAGGAAAGTGAAAGAAACAGATACTTGGGAAAGGCAGGAGTTCCCAGGCAGGAACGGAGAATGGATTCTATGGCGAAACCATAATACCCGGAACTCTCAAGCCTCTAATGTATCTTCATTTTAGAATTGCTATAACTCAAGTCAGACAGGGCCTATGGAGTGTGACCCCAGAAGATGTGGAGGGTGCAGAGCATGAGCTCAGGCTCCTCACTAGGCACTTAAGTGGTCCTCTTCTCTTTTTCCAGTTGCATCTTTTTGGAAACTTGGATGGAGGACTTAGTGTCTGACTGTGCGCATCATGAAAACACAGCTCTTCCTGAGTCTCTCCTCTGAATCTGACCTTTCCTCTTCTTTAGCCATCACTAGGGGGATCTTTCAGGGCTGGTAGGACCAAATTTTGCTTCATGGAAACCAACTCCTCCAGAGTTGTCTTTGAAAGAAAAAGGGACTGTGATAATGAAGGGTTGAGTCAAAGATCAAAATAGACAAGAAAAAAAAAATGCTAACCCTTCCTGCTGGCCCTCTATGTATCAGGAATTCTGGCAAAGTGTGCTTTTAGTAGTTTTTATTATCCATAATGATGTTCTCTGTTCTAGAACCTTGTAAGGCAGGAGTGACTACCAACCCCTTTTCTAGAGGAAGAGTCTGTCACTTAAAATACTGAAAGGTCAATTGCCTGGGGTCACTTTCTGAGCACACAAGGGTAGACTGAGGATCCATCCATGGCCCCAAAACCTATGCTCTTTCTACTACCACACACAGTATTTTTGGCAAAGATGGACTAAAAGAAATTTTGCTGAGAGATGAGCAAGCAGAAAATGAGAAACCCCAAGAACAGACAGGGTAACTATTCTAAAACTCAAGATCAAGTCAGTCAGACTTCACAGGAGGACTGCTGCAGTGGGGTGGAAGGCTGTCCCAAACAACACCCTGGCTCTCTGTCAGAGCAGCCCAGATCCCATGGCCATTAATAAAATCTATTTTAAAAGAAAATAACTAAAACAAAGAGGTGTCCAGAGATATGGAAGACAGACTCATGAAAACACATTCCCACAGCAGAGGAAGAAAGGAGACCCCACCCTAAGAGTTGGGAAGCGGAGATGGTGCCAGGTCATTGGAAAAAGAAGAAATGGGAGAAATATTTATCATATTTAAAGGAGAGTGGCCGATTCATCAACTCTCAGTGTCAATTGCTTTGGGGGAATTTATAAACACATTTAATTACTTTTTGTAAACATTAGCTTAGCTAACACTATATTGCTACATTGCTACCCCTTCTGACGTAATAAATAAAAACTACCAGGTAAGGCTCTGACCTGTTGTTACTCAGCTGCTTACACATCTGACCCATCAATTTGAGGACAGATGGGGCACTGGAAAAAGCATAATAGGTAGCAACTGCAACAGAGATAACGCATTCTTGTACCACTCTAACTGGGGGGCTCACACCAAGGAGTCTAGACAGACAGTGGATAGGTGAGTTGATAGATAGATGGAAGGAAGGACAAACAGAGAAAAGGAAAGACTCAGGAAGATATATGCATTGTCATAGAGAAAGAATGGGCTCAAAGCATGAACACAAATAAAGAGAAAGGCATGAATTTGAACTGAAATCTATCTGCCTCTAGTGTATGCCCTTAAAGAGGGGCATAGGTATCCAAAGTCAGCTACAAGGAAATGTTCTAAGACTCCCACTTCTCAATAACATCATTGTTTCCAGTGTCAAACAAAATCTTATAGCTTTTACTTTAGTTGCATGCTTTCTGCATTGCACCAGTGCAGTGAATCCAGAGCCCAGATACTCAATGATTACTGAGGCTGTAAAGTTGTGCTTTCGAAGTCTAGATCCAGTTCTAGTATTCACCATCAAGTCTACGGCCATTCCTTAAGGCACAGAGTATATCAGACTTCTCTGGTTGGCTTGCTAAGATAGCTCTGTTACTGCAGAAACTATTTCTACATCATTCCCTGATCTCCCATGATTAAAGAGAAAGTCTGAATCATAAAAAGAGTGAGATTATAGCATCTGGGTTACAAAGATTTAATTCTCAGCTCATGTGATATTCTTGAGTTTGGTCTATCAACATATTTGTAGGGCAATTTAATTAAGGTTATACAACTAAATATAACAAACCCACCTATGTGTTTTCTTTCATGATTGTCATGTTTTAAGTTGTCAAAGGATAAGGCCATGGTATCAGCCATATGCCTACCTAAGAATACCTTAGTGAAATATGAAAAAAACTTCAGAAAATGTGGGAGTAAAATGAAAACTCTATATGAGAGTATATAAACAGATGCATAAATTATATGGATAGGTGAGTAGAAGAAGAGACAGAAGGAGAGATAAATGGAGATATAAATGGTCAAGTAGCCCATTGGTTCCAGTTCCACTTCCGGGACCGGGTGCTGTCTACAGAGTCCCAGCGCAGTCTGTAGCAGGGGCAGATAAAGTCTGCCTGTCACCATACCCACAGCTGCTGCTAAATATAATAAAGGCGATTTACAAGAAGCCAACAGCCAGTATCAAACTTAATGGAGAAAAACTCAAAGCAATCCCACTAAAGTCAGGAACTAGACAAGGATGTCCTTTCTCCCCTTATCTATTCAATATAGTTCTCAAAGTTTTAGCTAAAGCAATAAGGGAACAAAAAGAGATGAAGGGGATACAAATTGGAAAAGAAGAAGTGAAGTTATTTCTATTTGCAGATGATATGATTGTATACATAAGTGACCCACAAAATTCTTCCAAGGAACTGCTACAGCTGATAAACACCTTCAGCAATGTAGCAGGATAAAGATTAACTCAAAGAAATCAATAGCCCTTCTATACACTAAAGATAGAAGAGCTGAAAAAGAAATAAGGGAAACATTACCCTTCATAATAGCTGCAAATAGTATTAAATACTTTGGAGTAACTATAACCAAAGAAGTAACAGACCTATTTGACAAAAATTTTAAATCACTGAAGAAACAAATTGAAGAGGATATCAGAAAATGGAAAGCTCTCCCATGTTCCTGGATTGGTAGGATCAACATAGCAAAAGTGACAGTTCTACCAAAGGCAATCTACAGACTCAAAGCACTGCCCATCAAAATCCCAATACAATATTTATTGGACCTTGAAAGAACAATACTCAATTTCATTTGGAATAACAGGAAAGCCAGGATTGCCAAAACAATTTTACTCAACAAAAGAACCTCAGGAGGTATCACCATCCCTGACTTCAAGTTATACTATAGAGCTACAGTAATAAAAACAGCCTGGTACTGGCATAAAAACAGACTTGTGGATCAATGGAAAAGAATTGAGGATCCCGACATTAACCCAGAAACCTATGAACACCTGATCTTTGACAAAAAGGCCCAAAACATTCAATGGAAAAAAGATAGTATATTTAACAAATGGTGTTGGCATAGCTGGATGGAAGTGTGTAGAAAAATGCAAATAGATCCGAGCTTGTCACCCTGCACAAAACTCAAATCCAAGTGGATCAAAGACCTCAACTTAAACCCAGCCACTTTGAACTTGATAGAAAAGAAAGTGAGAAATACATTTCTACAAATTGGCACAGTCCACCACTTCCTAAATATAATACCAGTGGCACAGACACTAAGACCAACAATCAATAAGTGGGATTTCCTGAAGCTAGGAAGCTTCTGCAAAGCCAAGGACACTGTCAATAGGACAAAACGGCAGCCTATACAATGTGAAAAGATTTTCACCAACCCTACAAGTGATAGAGGACTGATCTCTAAGATATATAAAGAACTCAAGAATCTAGAGTCCAAAACCTTGAATAGCCCAATCAAAAAATGGGGTACAGATCTAAAAAGGGAATTCTCAGCAGAGGAACTACGGATGGCTGAAAGGCGCCTGAAAATGTGTTCTTCATCTTTAGTCATCAGGGAAATGCAAATCAAAACAACTTTGAGATACCACCTAACACCTGTTAGATTGGCTAAGATAAAAGACACAGATGACAGCCTATGTTGAAGAGGATGCAGAGCAAGGGGAACACTCTTCCATTGTTGGTGGGAGTGTAAGCTTGTTCAGCTACTTTAGAATGCAATATGGCAGTTTCTCAGAAAATTAAGAATCAATCTCCTCAAGGACCAAGCAATACCACTTCTGGGTGTATACCCTAAAGAGGCACATTCACACTCCAAAGGTATTAGCTCAGCAATGTTCATAGCAGCATTATTTGTAATAGCAAGAACCTGGAAACAACCTAGATGTCCCTCAACTGAAGAATGGATTAACAAACTGTGGTACATCTACACAATGGAATACTACTCAGCAGTAAGAAAAAATGATATCCTAAAATTCGCAGGCAAATGGATGGATTTGGAGAGTAACCTCCTGAGCGAGGTATCACAATCTCAGAAAGATAAGCAGGGGATGTACTCACTCATTAGTGGTCTCTAAACAAACAAGCAAGAAAAAAACCCAAGCATGCCCAAGCTGTAAACCACAACCACTGAACAGCTTGGAATCAGAGACACCCTGGACTGACCCTTTGGACCCCACTCCAACTATAGGAACACCTGACTCACTCTTGAGGGAGAGTTGACAAAACTGGATTTGCCAGGAGTGTAGACTGATCCAAACATTATTGGGTCAGTGGGACCATAGGACTGTCTGCTCCCTGCCCAGGGAGGGGATGGGGAGTTGCAGAGAAGAGAAAATGACCTGATGTGGTGGGAGGGGGAAGGGACCTTTAATAAGGATATACAGGGATGGAAAAAAAATTCAGAGGGAAAGCTGAACACAAAGTAAATATATGTGTAGCAATCTTATTTGCATTATCACCCTTGATAAGTCATGCTTATGATTTTTATCTTCTTTATAGTTATTGTTAACTTCTCAGCATTTTAAATTCATTTTACTGTTTTTCTTGATAAATACAAAATAAACAAAAAAAACAAAAGAAAACAAAAAAATAAATGGTCAAGTAGATGAATAAATAAATAAATGAAGAAAATAAAAATTATTTGGGTAATTGTTAAAACATATTACATCTCACCAATATTACAGCTTTCTGGGGTAATAAAAATGGCGACCTGTAATTCTGTCATTAGGAATATGTCAAGCTGGTCTCTAGAGCTTTTTATTATTTATGATGGCTATCTCCAGATGTAGAATACTCATTGTGGTTGGAAACAAAACTAAATTTTCTGTCTCCTTTGACATTATCAAATGAATCTGACAGAGACTTCTAGATGTTTAGATACAATGAGTATTGTAAATTCTAATTTATATTAGATGTATATGCGTGTATGTATTTATATATTCACAGGCATAGAAACTGAGACACACAGTACCCACACATATATATCAAAGAACGTGCATATGTGGGCTGTATATATCAATATAATTATTAAATTATATGCACATATACACATACATATCTCAGAGATGCTATGAAAAACAGAAGAGATTAATAGGCAGAAATTTCTATGCCAGCTCTCTTCATAAGTTGTTCTGTGACCCAGAGTAAACTATTGTCCCTTTCTTGGTTGCATATTATTTATCACTGTGAATAATATAATAGAATTTAGTATCTGGCCTCCATGGGCCCTGTAGTACTCACCTTGATATGGTATTCACTATGGTCTACATGATGAACAGAAACTTCTAAATCTTTGATTCCAAAGACCACATACCGATAAGCTAAGAAACATTGTGCTTCTCTGAACAGAATTACAACAGTTAAACCTCCCAGGTTTAAATTCAGGGTCACAACCTCATACTCCCCCAAAAACCCTCACTTCTTACTTGTAAAGACCATCCGGCTCCAGACACTTGAAGATCACTGAATAGATACTGACTTCAGGGACTTCTCCATGGCTTCGACCAGCTGCTACACAAGATGTCCCCAGGCCAGAGAGTAAGTCATCAGCAAAACTCAGGAATTCTCCTAAAATAAAATAAAAACAGATGAGTTCTCCAGTGCATGGCTTGGTGAAAAGACATTAACAGAATGGAAAGATCTGAAAATGTCACAAATTGGCATCTACAGTGCCTAGACTCTATAGTTTTTTGTTTTTTTTTTTTTAAGATGGCTTCTTGTCATGTACCCATTGCTGGCTTTAAATTTGTTGTTCACTTCTTCAGTCCACCACCCACATGTAGAGATTATAGTTGTAGGCCATCATGCTGGGCAGATGATGACTTTCAGATTTATGCTTGTGATTTACTACCTGTGAAATAACACGAATACTGAACTTTTTAAGATATGGCAAAGCTAAAATGAAGTGAATTATTCCATAACAAAATGCATGTAAAGACAAAGGAATTACTTTGGGGGGGTGTAGAATAACTGTTTCAATACTGTTACTGCCATTTACTTCTGACTGCATATCCAAAGACTTTCTGTAGGGCTGCATGGTTTTTCTTGTATATTAAAGCACCTTGGACTTAGGTTAAAAGTTTTCATATCATAAGGTCACTCTTAGGTGCTTATGCTTGATTCATGCAGTGTTATTTGGAGGTGAGTACATATCTAGATCAGTTAGAAGAACATTTTATGACTGAGTAATGAAGGCCATGGGCATAGGAGATGACAGTAAAAGACATGCTAAACAAGTATGAGTTCTCAAACCCCATGGTTTCTGAAAGCTAACCTAGCCATTGGATTTAACAAAACAGGTAAAGTTCACTAGAAAAAGAACTCTATTAGAGAGATTAACAAAACCTTTATAATCTAGTAATCCAGAATTAGCTCTGACAGCAATATATTGCATTGATTTGGACAGTGGAATGTTCATTTCTATTCTTTAGTTTTCGTCTATAAAGGGTAAAAGTAATTCTTAAAAAAAATAGATGTGCAAAGATATGTAAAGACAGAAAGTGTCATACTATTTAAACTTACAACATATTTGGAGATAACTAAATATTTAGCAATACAGAAATAACTGTCAACTTGATAATTGTAGCTCAATGATATGGAGGAATACTGTGTAGACTTTAAAAATAACTTCTAGGAAAAAATGAAGATGTATAAAACAAAAAACATTTTTGACATATTTTAAGCTAAAATTAGGACAAACAGTTATAGAATATAATTTGTATGAAAATTTCATACATACACATAATTTTAAAACAGGAGGAATAAAAATTTTGCAAATGTTTAACAGTGTCTAGAAGTGAAATAATAGATACTTTTCTACCTTATTTTTGCTTATCCCAAATATTAAAATTATCTTCAATAAAAAATGCAGTGTTATCATGTCCAGAAAGATAGACATAGTATGTACTCACTCATAAGGAGATTTTAGACATGAAGCAAAGAATATCTAGGCTGCAAACCACAACTCCAGAACAGTTAGGTAACAAAAGGAAATTAAGGGGTCCCTCTGGGAAGGGGAAATAGAGAAGATCTCCTGAGTAAGTTGGGTTTATAATGTCATAACAGGGAGTGAGTATGGAGAGGTGGAAACAAATCATGAGAGAAGGAGATGGTTGAGTGAGAGAAGCAATAGAGAGGGAGAAAAAAAGAAATTAATATCTTGATAAAGGGAATGCTAAGGAAACCTCCAAGAACCCACAAGATTTTTCTGGTTAGGACTCTAAGCAATAGTAGAGAGGTTGCCCCTATAATCAAATAACCAGCCTAGTTGTCATTATTGAACCTTTAGCCAGCAATGGATAAAGGCAGAAGCAGAGATCCATAGCTAAAAACCAGGTTGAACTCACAGTCTAGCTGGAGAGAGAGAGTATATGAACAAGGGAATCAGGATCATGAAGAGGAGCCCCACAAAGATAGCTGACAGGAGCTTTTGCGAGCTCAGTGACTCAAAAACAATTGCTGAGAAACCTTTATGGATAGGAACTAAACCCTCAAAAGGTAGATTATTGTCAAATGGAGTGGGCAGTTTGTGGAGCCTCTTGCAGTAGGTTCAGACTATGTTCCAGTGCATGCACTGACATCTCATAGCCAGTCCCTACAGAGGAATACCTAATCCAGTCTTAATGGGATGAGGGACTTGTACCTACCTCAACTGCTTGTGCTAGAGTGATCTGACCCACCTTGGGACTCCTTGACTTTCTTGGGGAATGGATGGGGGATGGAGTAGAGGGAGGCTGAGGGAGGACTGCGAGGGACTGGGAGGAGAGAAAGAAGAGAAAACAGTGATAGATATGACAAAAACATTTTTAAATAAAAATGTAGTGGTATAAAGATAAAAATCACTAAAAATGATTGGAAATTGATAAAGTAGATGTGTTTAAACAGCCTCTTCCTTCCTTTCTAATTTTAAAAACTGGACAATTTTGAAGGGAAACTAGCATGAAGCAGGTCCTTTATACCACACAGTATGAAGTGCTATGAGTCCTTCCACCCATTGCTCCCTTATGTACATTAACATAAACGAGTTGATTAATTACCCTATAGAGGGGATAATCTTCTCAGAAGCCATAGGTGAAAAAATAAGCAGCCTATTATCAAATGTAGGATACCACTCCTCAAGCTGTTGGTCATATGTGTCCCAGAAATTCTCCAAAACAACACAGCATATTACCAAGGCTCTTGATTGCCTACTAGAACTTTGTGATAAGACCCTATTGTTGCAGATAAGACAGGCTTTGGTCACAAACTGTGAAAAAAACCAAGTTTGTTGCTGACCAAGAAGCTTCTCTTTTCCTGAGTAGCTTTTATAGTACCAGAAGTTGGTGTGTTTGGTAGATAAGGTCATTAACAACCAAGCTATGAACTACAGTAACAATCGCAGGGCAATTTATTCCCATGGGTGCTTTAGTGGTACAAATATTATTGGAGTAACCAACTGATTTCTGGTTAAATTTCAAGCCCACTTCACAGAAGAAAAGACAAGCCTAGTATTGCAAACCTGGGTAAGAATCAAATGTTCAGGAAACCAAATGTCCCAGGGATGAGCACACTATTCCTACTTTATTAAATGGACACAGTGCACAGCATCAAACTGCCCTCTAAATTTTCATTTCTAGTTTCAAAGACTGGAACAGCTTTCTGATCTTATTGGAGAAGTTTCTTTGTGTAATAGTATGTACTAGTTAATGTACAAATTCACAACTGGTCAAAGTATATAAAATAAATATTAGTAGAGTGCTCAGACACAAATAAAATATCTATATCATACCTCTTTTAAGGCTTAAAGATCATATTGAAAATAGAGGCAGAAAGATGTAAGAGCCAGAAGTAAAAAGTAATCAAAACAAAATAATAATGTCTTCTGAACAGTGCAGGACTGCTGCACTTATAGATTCACAGCAGTTTGTGGTTGCCTGCACAATGTCCACAAAAGATCAAGCCAGTCTTCATTTTAGCTAAGATAGGAAATGCCTCAGAATCCCCCATACCTAACTGAGGAGTTTTTAGAGAGTTGATGTCTTCTTGGGGAGAGAGAGTCAGTTTTCTTCAAAAGTATAGTCTTTGTTATGTCAGTCATGTTCCAGTGGATGATTATAAAATCCTTAAATGTGGATAGCACAAATTGAATTAGGTAGGTTAGAAGTTCAGAGATGGGAGAAAAATGTTATCTGGTGTGAATCTTAAAAGTTAGGGAGAGGAGTAGAGTTGATATGATCAAAACATATTGCATGAATGTATGAAATACTAAAAAATTAATAAAGCTATATTTAACTTCCCCACACAGTTCTAATGACTATGAATTACAACACTGACCAGGATGATATCCCTAAGAGTATAGTAGAGGCACATCATATATACCTTAGCAGTAAGCAACAGCACCATAATTGGCATTAAGAAAACTCAACAAGAGAGAAGTAGAATGGTACTGGAAACCTAGCCAACTCTCCAGGGGCTATTGTAGTCATGGATGTTAGAGGAGAATGTATAGTTACCACTTTACTAAACTAGCATAATCCCTAACTATACTCTCTATATATTTGTCCTTATACCCACAAATAAGTGTTGTCCTCATCCCTCATTGTGGAAACTTCTTCACAAATGACCATTAAAGAAAACCACTATCAATGAAAATGGAGAATCATGGACCCAGTCCCTGTGGATACATCTACAGAATAAAATAATCTACAGCTCTGGAAACATTGAGGAAGAGGGGAAAAAAGATTTCAATAGCTAGCACATCAGGGAGTTTGCTGAAGATTATCTTGTAGTAGTATCAGAAGCTGTACTCCTAAAGTCTTACCAACATGACTGTCCAATCATCAGCTAGAAAGTAAAACTAAGCATTGAGAAAAAACCCAAAGATGTCTAGAAGCAGAAGCTTGCTGATCATGGAGATATAAATGAAGCTTTTATTTGTTTTATTCGTTATAGTCTTAGACACATATTTCTACTGTAAGTCTCTTATATTGACCTTTCTGATAGTACCATTACAAATTATCAAGCATTTCTACTCTAATAGGTATCAAAAAGCAAAGTCTATGAGACTGCTAGTTAGGAAGTAAGGAGAAAAATGGATAGAGTCAGGGTATTGTTTCACTTAGTCTCAGGATTGCAAGTCTGGCTGTTTGTATTTGTTTTCATACAGCTTGGTTCCATGTCTGTCTGCTTTTCAATTTGTTTCCAGATATCCATTGAAGAAATTGGCTCTTCATGAGGGAATTCAGTATGCTTGTAACTAATATTAATTAGCTGTCTGGAAGGCAAAAGTTGGCTGGCATTCATTTTCAAATGGACACAGCTTTCCAGATATTTCCATGAATATCAGAATCATTTGGACCATGGATTAAAGCCTTATAAGCATGAAGGTCAGTCAGCACAGTTCTGACTTCTATGTAGCTCCAAGAACTAAGAATATAGTTCAAATGAAAAGCCCAGCTGATCTGAAGTATAGCAATCCATAAGGAGGCACTATAGAAATACATAATGTTCAGTTCTCATTGGGATTATGTGCAAATACTGACCAAAGAAACTTAATAGTAAGGGAACTTTAGTTTGTACTTCATTCTTGACTTGAACCTCTAATCTTCCAGTGCTGAAGTGTCATACTTTATAATATGCTGCCTCCTGAAGTGGAGTTTAGAGGGATACTCTTCCAAAGCTGGTTTTCTCAAAGTTGTTCAGTTTGCAGTTATGTTCATGGCACCCTTTTAGTACTCTGGGCTTGTTGAATGCAACAATAAAAGAAATGGTTCCTGCCCTTCTATCACTTGTAATCTGACAAGAAGAAGGGTTGTTAAATAAAAGAACAGACCCATAAAGTATATTGTAAGATTGCTTTTCTTGGCTTTCCAATTCACATTGCAATGTAACATATGTGGAGACAGGAGAATGGATGACTCTTCAGGATCTTTCCTTACCTAGAGAACAGGGGCCTAAGAAAGAACACAGGAGACTTTCCTCCACACAAATGCAGATTAGAGCAGTTCATCCACATGTATTTTGATTCTGCCACATACCATTCTCTGAGTATGGCAGTGCTACAATTTACCAAGTATTAATTTAATGCAGTATGTAAGAGCCTAGGCTCTGAATTTACTTTATAGAGGAATAAATCTTTGTACAGCCTTACTTCCTGCTTGCTTTTAATAAGATACTTATCTTTGTGCATCTATTTCTTTTGTAAAATATGGGCAAATAGAATAGAAGATATGGCATTGTAAATATACAAAATATTACACATAAATTAATCAGCAAAATGCTTAGCACATTGGAAGAACTTAAAAATAGCTGCTGCTACTATTTGGATTTATTTGTGTTGTCACCACCACAACAGTGTAGAAAAGAGGATTCTAGAGATCATTTTGTCCATGCCTGATCACTGGGTTTGATGGGGTGCATGATGTAAAATAGTAAATATATAAATAAAAAAGAAAAGAAAAAAGAAAGGATCAGAGACCAAATCATTCCCAGACACAGAAATTCCATAGCAATAATAAAGTGAATGATTTAAGTGGAAAAAAATGGCTGACTTTTGAGTGTAGCTTAAAAGCTGCATCAAGGCTGGTTTCTGAGCCTCAATGTAAGAAACACACTGTTTATGATGGATTTAAAGTTTCTGTTCTCACAGGCAAAAGGGTATAGAGTCAAAGAAGGCTTCTTTGTAGCAGCAGTGTTTTCTTAGATCAACTTTGTTCACTGAAGGTAAGCAAAGGCTTGGCTTTAAAAAAAAAAATTCCTGATTTAGCCTTAGAGGCAAAACACTTGAGAGTCTTTGAAGAGGTCCTGCTGCCAAATACTTAAATGGAGTTAATGAGCAGCAGACAGCTGTGCTTTACTTGGTGATTATATGGACCCTAAAATTCCCCAGAGTGGTAATTGTGGGTCCTACCATCACTTCAGTTAAAAAGCTAAATTCTATGAAGCTAGAGTAGGAGCTGTGTAGAGTTATCCATTCATCCTAGCAAGCCTTTAATCCTTAGCCACACCTTAGCAGATTAAAGATATGGTCAGAAACAGAAAGAAATAGAGGAAGCTGGGTGGCGTCAGCCACTCTTTTTTATTTATATTTATATAAATTATATATATTTAATTATAACAAATAAAACAAGCAAAGGTGTGGTGAGAAACAGAAAAGATAAGAAATAAGAGATATATAGTAAATACAGATTAAAAATAACTCTAAATGGTTTAGACTGTGTTAAAAATATACATACAGGCTTGGTAGAGAAAAAAAGAAAAAAGAAAAAGGATAGAGAATGTCCTTAAAGGAGAAAAAGACTAAAAGAAATAGTAATAAGCCACATAAAAATGGAAAATACAGTGTCTAAATACTGTATGTTATTGTCTGTCTTTAAGTTTTTTGACTAAAAATGAAATAGCAAAAACTGATAAAAGCCACTTGATTACAAATGCTCCTGGATTTATCCAACCTATATATTCTGTAAATGATTTGACATTAAAATTAAAATAATAAGATAAGCTGTTTTAAAGAGGAGAAGAGGATTTTTCTTTATTTCCACAAAAAATGAGAGCCTGTGGATTTATTCCTGATTAAAGAAAATAAAGTTTGATCGAGGAATCCCCAAAAAAATTTGTCAATGGAAACAGATGGTCCAGATGATCCAGCATTTCAGAGTTTAATTGTTGCAGTTTCCTCTGAATTCTGCATCTAAAACAACTTCAAGAAGACTGGATGAAATGACTCAGCCTTAGAGACTACGCCACTAAAGACTTGTCCATCATCCTAAATTATTGTTTGGATCCCCATAAGATTGCCAGCACCCTCAATCAGCAGGAAGTAGACTAGAGAATTATGCCCATATTTCTTAAAAATGGATTATAGATGTTTGTGTTTGTTTACAGTGTTGGTTGTTAGAGTTGGGGGTTCTTCTTGTTTTAAAAAGGCAAAAAAGAGAAATGTAGTGGGATTATGTTGTTGCATTGTAAATAATTGTCCCACCTACTAGTTTAATACAAATGCTGATTGGCTGAAGGCAGACAGGAAGTGTGGAAAGGGCTACCAGACTAAGAAAACACTGGGAACAGGAAAAACAGTGCAGAGATGTCACAGAGAAGCCAGAGAGAAACACCATGGAGACACCAGGAGATGCAGAAGAAAGAAGTTGAAATGCTGCTAAGAAAAGGTACCGAGATACATGGCTAAACAAGATAAGAATCATGGGTTAGTTTAAGAGTAAAATGTTAGCAAGTTATATGTCTGGGCCCTAGGCTGACCAGTGTAAAATTAATATGATCCTTTGTGTGATTATTTGGTGCTAATCTGCACTGGGGCTGCAAGTGGGTCTGAATTTCAGGGCTAGGCCTTAAAGTCCAGGCCAGAAACATAATACACCATTCTTGCTATATCCCATGCATTAAAGACCAAGAACAACATTGTAGAATCATTCTTTATTCTACCTTTATGTGGGTTCCAGGGATCCAATTCAGATCATTAGGTTTGTGACATATATTTTTACACATGGGACTGTCTTAACTAATCTAGCTTAAAAGTTTTATTGGTTAGCATGTTTGAATCCCCAAACTCAAACCCTGTCGCTGAAAGACAGTTGATTGGGAATACTCTGGGAACAGTCAGAACTGAACTAGCTCTTTTGCATCTGAGCCTCATGTACCTTCTTCTTGGCCAGCCTATCTGGACACCTTTGTCCTTGTCTCCTTGGCATATGTCATGTGTCCTGGTAGAGAACTTTGAGATCCCAGGCTAAGGCTGCTTCACCCAAGTCTTAATTCTTTTTTGAATGTGGTTGTTTCTCTTTCCTTGAAAACAGATGGGGAGTTGGGAGTTGTAAAGGAATGTAATGCTCCCCATTATAGCTCTTCTGGGGCTGCAACCCGAGTGGGCTGGGGCCAGACCCCCACACATTTCTTTATCCACTCATGCTCTCCTCACATTCCTCAGAGAAGTTTAACAGCTATTCTGCTGCTGCTTCAGCAAGAATCAGCAAAGCCCAGGGGTGGGGGTATGGATGGGGGGGGTGATTTTCTTAAAGGCCCCACCCCTGCCTCAATTCTTCCCCTCCCTCTCCTTTCAGCACTCTTTTCAACCCTCCTTCTGCTTGTTTGCTCCCACCTCACTCTCTCCTTTCCCAGGGTTGAGGTCACAGTCAATGCTGGCCATAAGAGCAAATTGAAAACAGGTTGGTAGAAAAACAGCTGAAAATTCCAAATGGAAGTGGGGCTCAGGTGGGGAGAAAGGTCTCCACGTCTGTACTCCACACTTTTCAGAAAACATCAGGGGAACTTCTAGCCATCCCAGGGCTGGCCTCTCTGTAACCTGCAAATACTCTCTGCCAGGACAGCAAATAGCTCTCCCTCACTCCCCACACTTCCCTGTCTTTTTACTCAAAAAATGCAGAAAAGCATTCTGAGAACTTATCAGTAAAAAAATAGGCTTTGGGGTTTTATATCTATCAGCAGCAGTTTGTTTGTTTCTTCTAAAACATGATGTTGTTTTAAATCAGAGGAATGAGTGGTAATGATCCCTTTATTGCAATAGAAACATGGAGTAAAGTAAGTAGAGTGGGCTGAAGGCTAAGTGAGTCATGGTTTTGAGGCCAGGCTCACCACTTACAAATGACTTAGTTCATCCAGAGATGGATGACTGCACTGTAAGAAGCTCCTTCTTTGTCTGCAAAGGAGATGAGTACATGTAATTCAGGGAATCAGGCAAATAGAAAATGAGATAATGGTATATATAGTACATTTGATATCTGCATGCTTGGTGTATGTTGATGGTCTCTCAGTCCTGCTATCCAATCCCAGCAGGCCTCACTTACCTATCTGACGGCAAAAGTCATAGTATTCAGTCATTTGCTTCTTGTTGCAACACATAATATCTAACTCCCTAGTAATTTTGTAAATACAAATAACTTTCATAACAGAAGAACCTGATGTGAACCCCATTTTTTTGAAAAGGAATTCTCAGCAGAAGAATTATGAATGGCTGAAAGGCACCTGAAAAGTGTTCATCATCTTTAGCCATCAGAGAAATGCAAATCAAAACAACTTTGAGATACCACCTGACATCTGTCAGATTGGCTAAGATAAAAGACACAGATGACAGCCTACGCTGGAGAGTATGCTGAGCAAGGAGAACACTCCTCCATTGTTGGTGGGAGTGTAAGCTTAATCAGCCACTTTGGAATGCAGTATGGTGGTTTCTCAGCAAATTGAGAATCAATCTCCCCAAGGACCCAGCAATACCACTTCTGGGTGTATACCCTAAAGAGGCACATTCACACTCCAAAGGTATTAGCTCAACTATGTTCATAGCAGCATTATTTGTAATAGCAAGAATCTGGAAACAACCTAGATGCCCCTCAACTGAAGAATGGATTAACAAACTGTGGTACATCTACACAATGGAGTACTACTCAGCAGTAAGAAAAAACGATATCCTAAAATTTGCAGGCAAATGGATGGATTTGGAGAATATCCTCCTGAGCAAGGTATCACAAACCCAGAAAGATAAGCAGGGGATGTACTCACTCATTAATGGACTCTAAACAAACAAACAAACAAGAAAAAAGCAAAGCATGCCCAAGCTGCAAACCACAACCACTGAACAGCTTGGGATCAGAAACACCTTGGACTGACTCCTTGGATCCCACTCCCCCCAGAGGAACACCTGACTCACTCTTGAGGTTGGGGGAGAAAACTGGATCTGCCAAGAGTGGAGACTGAACTAAGCAATATTGGGACAGTGGAATCTTGGGACCCCCTGCCTCCTGCCTGGGGAGGGAGCGGGATGGGGAGTTGTGGATAAGAGAGAATGAACTGATGTGGTGTGAGGGGGAAGGGACCTTGAATAAGGATATACAAGGATAGAAAGTGTGACTTCTCTGTTCATAATAATAATAATAAAATTTAAAGAAAGAGAACCTGAAAAAAAAAACAAAAAAGTGTTTATTCTTTTCATGCCATCAATGATAGCAACACCTTCACTTACATTGTGAAATTAAATACTCTATGCCCCCCATCCTGATATAAATAGAATACAACTAAAAGAATTTGGTTTGTCATACTTTCATAGGGTAGACAAACTCAGCTTCAGAAAGATTCAATATCTTGCCTAAAAATGGTCAAGTAGAGCTTAGACATCAGGGGCCCAAAGGCTTTATGTTGCCCACTACACATTGGCCTGCAGACTATGAGATGCTTCCAGGAAGATCCATGTTTTGATCACTGCTGTGTCACTCATTTTTGGCGCAAGCTGGCCATGCAGCTGTTTACAGAATTCTGTGAAACTAACTTCTGTAGTTGGATTGTGGATCTTATTATCTCAATGCCAGCAACAGGCATTAAAAGAAGTTTCTCTTGGAGACCCAAGCTGCTTTCTGGGTTGTGACCTTTTAGTGGTAAATAAGACTCAGGAAGTAGATTGGAGATCTAGAAAAAAAGCATTCCAAAAGAACCAGTGCTGGGATATCATGAGTATGTGTCCACAATCCCTAGGAGTCAGGCATTATGGCACAGGGACTGCTGATTTATATGCATATCCAGTTTACTAGACACCTGCTGTTCCTACCTGCTCAAAGTCAACCTCCTCTTTGTTGTAATTCCATTGGAGGATTGTTTCTCCCATAATCTCCATTAGTATCCTGTAGGTAGAACTAAGGCCTCTTCTACTATTCTGATGGTGACGTATGTTGAAAGGACATACACTGAATCTCAGAGACATAAAAAAAATTGCCCAGGTGCTAGACATATGGCTCAGAAGTCACGAGCACTAGCTATTTTCTGAAAGGATCTGGATTATAGTCCCAACACCCACATGGCAGCTCTCACCAGTCAGTAACCAGTTCCAGGGAATTGTACATCATACTCTAGTCTCCAAGAGTACCAGGCATACATGATTGTTACAAAGACAAAGCATCCATAAATATAAAATAAATAATTAAAAAAATAAAGCATCCCAGAACTTCTCAGTTGGGCTAGCTCCTGAGACAAAGACCAAGTCACGACGACATCATTTGAAGCCCAGGGCTTAATGGCCTCTAAAGCTTGATCTGTTTACCATTGGATTTTCAGATACACAAACTAGGAATTTTCTTTTTCTGCCAATGGTAGTTTCCATTTGTTCTGGGTTACTTGCAAATAGAAGTTCCACAGATCTGCATGAGGCAATTTTTATGGCTGCCATTGTGTAAGTAAAAGAAATTAGTCTTTTTATTTAAAAAAATGAATCAATTATTATAAAGGGTGATGTAAGTGAAACATTAAATAGCATTAAATACCTTGGAGTAACTATAACCAAAGAAGTAACAGACCTATTTGACAAAAACTTTAAATCACTGAAGAAAGAAATTGAAGAGGATATCAGAAAATGGAAAGATCTCCAATGTTCCTGGATAGGTAGGATCAACATAGTAAAAATGGCAATTCTACCAAAAGTAATCTACAGATTCAATGCACTGCCCATCAAAATCCCAACACATCTTTTTACAGAACTTGAAAGAACAATACTCAATTTCATTTAGAATAACAGGAAAGCCAGGATTGTCAAAGCAATTTTGCTCAACAAAAGAACCTCAGGAGACATCACCATCCCTGACTTCAAGTTATACTATAGAGCTACAGTAAAAAAAA
>PVIH01007644.1:37548-98682 GCA_004025045.1 Sigmodon hispidus | reverse complement strand
AAATTTTAAATTTTTTTTATTTTTTTTTTTTTTAAAAAAAAAAAAAAAAAAAAAAAAAAAAAAAAAAAAAAAAAAAAAAAAAAAAAATGTTGACAGTGTATTTCAAACTAGCAAGCACAGCTTCCTCCTCAGGAATGCTTACAGCCTGAGATTGCTGGCTTACAGAGAACTCATCCTAACTAGCTAGCCCCTCCCCCATGCTGTACATAATAAAGAAGCTGAGGGTCCAGTTGCAGCACAGTTAGTACCATCTTTGTGTGATTATGCACAGCCTACCTAATCCCAGATTTTCTATATGTGCGTTCATTCTTTTTTCATTCCCTAACTGTCTCAGTTAGAGCTCAGAGACCCAAGACATCATTGGTAGCAATTTCCAATTACGCAGTTTCCTAAAGCATGAGTAAATGACACAAGTCATTCTTTCTCTTGTGAATCAGTGTCTGCTCAACTCAGCTTTCACATGGAAATAATAAACATCTAAGCAGGGCTCTAGGAAGAGATATGTCACTCTTCTGTCCTAAGAACATTGCACCAAGCATTAAATAAACATAGTTTCCTTCATACTGTGCTCTGAAGATAAATCCAATTTTTCTAAAGCTGAACAGTACTGAAAGAATTCAGTAATCCTCCTCAGAAAAGCACCCACTCCTGGTGCCCTGCAGTTTACACAAGGGATGTACTAGTGGGAATGATGTGGCCAATGACTTCAGACAATAGGCACATAGAAAAGGGACTACTCCCAAGCAAATCCACCCCAGCCATGCCTGTCAGCAGAGCAGTGCCTCCCATACTCACCATGCCGTTCTTTTTATGGTAATAGCTCAGTACTGGGAAGCGGCCCCCATGTCGAAAGGCTGCCACCTTCCGAAGAGCTTCATCATCGATGGACTTGGGCACAATGACAGTTGGTGGGTAGGAAGGACAGACAGCAAATTCCTTATTGACATAGCTCAGTCTCCACTCACTGGTCTGAAAGACACACAGCATCTCAGTGTTATAAAGCACTGAAGGCCTAAAGGCTTCAGAGATGATTCCCAGGGAAGTCATTTGGCATGAAATATGGACATCTGGTCCACACTCAAGTACTGTGAGGACCAGTTCCTGGCATGCTTCTGGCATGGCTAGTGATCAGCATCCCTAGGAACATCTCTTCCCTGTGGCCGGCCAATACCTGCTGTGGGCCACCATCAGCCCAGCCACTTCTTCCTGGGTACTGTTCAGGTAACAGTCATCTTAACACAGTACCAACAGACTGTGACATTCCAGAACACTCTACTGGAGTAGAGATGTTGGCCACAGCAAACCCTTTGTGCCTGCTGCTATTTAGAAAAGGAAGAATGTGGTGAGACAGGCTCATCTTAAGACACAAGAACACACTCCTGGAGAGCTCATATGTGTCATGGGATCGTTTCTAAGTCCAGGAAGCACACAGCAGGAAATCATCAAACAACAGAACCACATTTTACAACTTAAAAAAACTAACATGACATGTGAAAATTTTAGTGTGTGTAGTGGGATTATGCTGGTAATGTAAGTATTTGTCTTACCTATGGGTTTAATAAAAGCTGACTGTCCAAAGGCAAACAGGAAGTGTGGATGGGGCTACCAGGCTAAGAAAACTCGGGAACATCTCAGAGCAGAGACAGATGCCAGAGTTGACAGAAGATGCAGAGGAAAAGCTCTGAGAAAAGGTACCGAGAGGCATGGCTGAACAAGATGGGTTGAGTTGAGATGAAGGAGTTACCAAGTTATATGCCTGGGCCCTAGGTCGATCTGCACAAAATTAATATAAGCCCGTGTGTGATTATTTGAGGCTAAGCAGGTCTGAGAGTGGGACCTAAATCTTTGGTCCAGACCTGGAAAGCCCAGGCCAGAACCTAACAACCTAACAAGTATGTGCTTATAAATCCAATGGGTCCAACATATCAACCTTGGGTTATGCTAATAGAAAATTAAGTTAAAATGTGAAACTTAAGAGAAACTTTTAAACTTTTAAAATTCATAAAAATTTTAATTACTTTCTTCTATTTTCAAACTTTTTACAAGAGTTTTTATTTATTTACTTGGTGTTTGTGTGTGCACAAGTACCTGTGTGCAGTATGTACAGATGCCTGTGGAGGCTGGAAGAGGCATGGCTTTCCTAGAGCCTGAGTTTCTGGTGGTTGTGAGCTGCCTCATGTGTATACTAGAACCCAGCTCAGGTCTTCTGGAAAAGCAGCAGCACTCTTAATCACTGCAGTGTCACCTCCTATGTGATTACTGTATTGTTGCTTCCACTGGGGGTCACTTTCTCTTACTTCCGTAAGCAGTTTGAACTACTGCTTTAAAATTCTTGTGTGAGGATTCAAACATCTGGGTCATCCTGAGGTGAGTGCCTACTGACTCTTTCCTGTAGATCAACGGGTGACGTCTGTTTCAATTTTGGTTGCATCACAGACCCTGTGATTGCAGACATGCTTGGTGCAGGAGGTAACTTTGTTTTGAGTAGGCATTTAGAGCTTTGTGAAGCACAACCCCTGTGCTGCATGGTCACTTTGTTCCCAGTCTGCCTGCAAGTCAGCCAGAGACCTGGGTTACACACTTCTGATAGAGTATAAGCTACTATCTACTATCAACGCCAGCAAAATGAGGCTAATGAGGTATTCTTATAGCTATTTTAAATACTCTGTTCTTTTAATATCAGGAAGGGGGGGCAAACTGAAAATCAGAAGTGGCTAAAACTATAATTAGAGAATTTTATGGTTGGCAAACAAAACAAGCTCAAAACAACAACAAAAAAACACAGCCTTCCAAAGATTACATGCCTGTCCTTCACAAAGAGGTTTTTTTTTGATTTTTGAGACAGGGTTTCTCTACATAACATCCCTGGCTGTCCTGGAACTCACTCTGTAGATCAGTCTGGCCTTAAACTCACAGAGATTTGTCTGCCAAATGCTGGTATTAAAGGCATGCACCACCACCACCCATCCCTCATTTCTAATGATAGGTGACAGACACAAGATCCAGCCACCCTTTGTCCTGTTCTATACATATACACAGTCTTCCATTCTTTTATTCACCTAACAAATCCTTACCACTTTCTGGTCATGTGCCAGGAGTACTGAATAGAGTAAACACCCTTGCAAAGCATATGCTCCAGTTGCTTACTTCCTAATCCAGAAGGAACAGTAAACTATGAGCACAGATTCAGGACTGCTGCCCTCCCCTACCCGCCCCGAAACACACTTGAAGGATGCTTCCTATAAACTGCTTTTCCTGCTTAGCAGATTCAAACTCTGCCTGACTTCTCCTTTAGACACTTCCTCCAGGAGCCTTTGGCCCCCTCATGTCATGCTTTTCATAACATGTAGTATGACTCCTGCCAACTTTTCATCTTTTACACAGATCTCTCAAACACACTCCAGCCTAAAGTATAAATTCACCATATTTAATGGTACTTACATACAAGATCATAAAACTCCGTTCTACTTTCCTCTGCACCATGGGCACCTTCACTCTTCAAATTCCACAGTACCATAATCTCTACTTCTTTCAAGTGACCATTTATAGAAGTATAATAGAAGAAATCAAACAGCCAAAAGAGAAAACCCAGTTCTAGTGAGCTGGCCCTGGAGACCAGGCCAGGCATTACTCAGCAGAATACAAGCTAGGTGCTTCTCCAGTGCCATTTCAGGCACACTGTGGGCTCAGTACACTTTTGTAGAGTGACTCAAAACCTAGTATATATTAAGCTGTTACTCAAGAAACACCTACCAATTAACTCACAGTACGATAGGACCAGCTTTAAGCAAAACAATGTTTTATTTTTTAAAACAATATTTATAAATGTAATTTTCTTTTTTTAAGATTTATTTATTATGTATACAGTATACAGAAAAGGGTACCAGATGTCATCATAGATGGTTATGAGCCACCATGTGGTGGCTGGGAATTGAACTCAGGACCTCTGAAAGAACAGTCAGTGCTCTTAACTACTGAGCTATCTCTCCAGCCCCATAATTTTCAAAATTTTAAAAATACCTGAACTATGTTAATCTATTAGAAGGAAAAGCATTGCAGCTGCAGCAATTACACCAATACACGGGCAAAATGACCAGCCCAGAATGAAAAAGACTGAACTAACCATTAGTGCGTGCTCTAAATTTAGGCACAAATAACCCAAACCCATCTCACTAGCCTTCAAAGGGAAAAGATCATTTTCACAAGTAAAATAAGGCATTGGGTTCATTCTTAGTGCCCACAACATCAAATGTTAACTTACAGCAGAGGAGTAGAGCTCAAACTCCTGCTCAGGAAGGAAGGAATGCCAGCCATCTTCCATCACCTCGAACATGGGTCGGTAGAAGAAAGGGTACATCAGGGTGACGGAGTCCAGAGTGGACAATGCCTAGAGGACAGAGAGAGACAGATTCTACAACTGAATGCATTCTAACAAAGCAGCAGTAAGTATACAGGGCCTGGTGATGATGAAATCCAATGCAGATCTTCAATGCTCTATCTCTCCATGTAGCTACATTCGGATGGCAGCTGGCATCCACACTTCAGCATCGAAGACACTGGACATACAGCCACACTCACACATGCTGCCTGTATGACGCAAGCAACAGAACAGTCTGTGCCTAATGAAATAATTCCTCCTGACATAATTTAAATTTCCAAAGCTCAATAAAAATGTCCAAGAATTTGGGCACTGGGGAACAAGGAGGTTTAGGTTTGGTAGTAGAGTCTCAGCTAAAAACCCAGTAACTAACTAAACATTGTAAGTCATTCAAAATTTATGCCTGTCTGTCACTATAAAAAGAAATACTCAACTCTGACAGCTGACAGGTATCAGGAAAGCTCAGCTACACAGTGGTTAAGTCACACAGCCTCCCTAAGCCTTGTTCAGTGAAGGAAACTTCACATACTTATTAGGAGCCTTCATGGAGATAAGACATCTAACTGGCCAACAACAGTAAACACATAATAAAGCTGAGTTCTTACAAGACTTATCTGTGGAAGCTGCAGTCACTCACTTCCTCCTTCCTCAAGTGATCAGCCAATTGACTAGGTATTGTCCTACCTTCACAAAGGCAACCAAAGGCAGCCCACACATTCCTCTGTCTAAATAGCAAAACATTATCTCAATCTGCTTCCTTATTTACATAGGGAAGTACAGCCATGTCAAGGTCATACTTCCAAGTGACTGCTATGTAAGGCAGACTATTCAAGTCACTCTCTGTTTCCTCAAGTAGAATTTAGCAAAAGCAGAAAGGTTTCCTCAGCAACACATTACCTAATTGATCTCTACTTCTTGTTAAAAACCAAACAAAATTGTAATAAAAGATTTAAAGCTTTTTTTCTCCTTTTAAATAGCTAAACACACCTTTCTTTTAAAACATAAAGCCCAAATAAATCAGTTACATAGAAGGAAAAAAATCAGCCTAGACTTTATAATTACCTAGAAATTACTTTAAACACAGTCAGTTGATACAGTTTAGGCAGTGATTTAATATAAGGCAATTTAAAATTGAGGTGTATACAAAAATGGTCATAGAAAAAGTCATGAAAAAGAAGTGTGAAGCCTTCAACTGAGTCCTTAAACTATCCAAGCTAAGTTTCCCAAGCATGGCCAGAGCCAACATTCAAGGCTTTTATATGAGCATAAACAAGCACATCAACTAAATAAATACCTTCAGATATAAGTCACAGATGACAACTATTGGTGATAGTCACTTGCTTTAGTCTGTTATACAATACTGGAATATACTCCTGACACACAGCTGAATAGTAAACTGAGAAATGGTTAAGATAATGAACTTCATGTGATGTGGCTATTACTAGCACAAAGTCTCAACATAAAACTGTTCTCAAAGAAGGACCCTCCAATGGCAGCTACCATTTACCAAGTATTATACTAAAAATTCTACATATACCCACAAATGTAATCTTAACAACAGCTCTAAAAGGCAGGTAATTTTATAACAGGAGACTAATTTCGAGAGGTTAAGTACTTCATCCATGGGTCAAATGCTAACAGAAGAACATTATAATAACAACCACAGTATTAAGAGTTACTGCTCAGAGTTCAAGGGTTTTATCTATTCCAAAGATACACTACACTCAGGAAGATCACACCCACTCACTGCGTCCACAATCCAACTAACTATATTTGTTTCATTGGCTTATAACTCCACATAGGTTGTTCTTTCAAGAAATCCACTGAAACAATGCAACAGTTCACAAACTGACTTCATAACAGAAAGTATCAAGATTTGAACAGCAAACATGATTCTTGGGTTAGGGTTAGAATTCTTTTCTAAACAAGAATTCATGTATACTCAAATGAAGCAGCATCTATTATCTGGATCAATATGAACTCATAGAAATTCTATCATGAAATTCTACAAACTTCTAAGCAATTGATGGACTTAGGAATTCTGTGTAAAGCAACACACTAAAAGTTCAGTAAATACAAGAGGTCCCATTATTCTCATCTGATAATAAACCAGGTAGAGCTTTTCCTACACCAGCAGTCATGGGGTCATGATCAAATTTCAGAAACACAAAGGCTGCATGAAATCAGATTACAGCCTTTTTCCCTTCAGTTTTTTGCCTGAAAAATACTTACCTCAATGGAACTGGCTATATTTAAACACTCCTCCATCCCAGGAATATCCAACTGAATAATTCGGAAGTCTTTACATTTTATGATGATGGTACCCAGAGAGCCCACAAATCTGTAAGACATTACAAATCATGTGAAGACAACAGGTTGGAACCAGAACACAGAGTGACAGTAATTTAGCCTTTATCATGCAGCATGAGAGATCACTGAATGAGTTCATACACTTAGATGAACTGAAGAGTTTAGTTAGTCTGCTGCTGGTAGGGGTGGATGACCTAAAACTGCTCCACCTAAACTCACATAAGGTGGCTCACAACTGCTTGTAACTCCAGCTGCATGAGATTCAACACATTTTTCTGGCCTCCTGGGCACACCTGCACTCATGTGTACATACCCACACACAGATATGCACATTCGCACACAAGTTAAAATAAATATAAAAAATTAAAAGTATGGAGTGGGAAAATAAATAAAAATGAATTAGTTCATACTTTCCTTAAGGTCCAGCCCTTTTCTTCTCAGAAGCAAAATGATTAAAGTTGAGGACTAATGATTAACCTCAGTTGAAAATGAATAATCCAGAAAAAAACAATAAGAAGAAATATGATAAATTAAATTTTTGTTGTTGAGAGTCTCCTATACATGAGTGAGATGGGTGTCAAATTTGTCATCCACCTGCCTCAGCCTTCTCAATACTATCACTTATTAACTTTTGTTTTGTGGAAAGAATATAATGCTTATATAGAAGATAATGATAATGTACTCAACTATGGCGCGCGCGCAGCACACACACACACACACAAATGTAATTCCAGCACTTACTTGGAAGGCCAAGCTTGGAATGTCTGGACCTCAAGACTGGCCTAAGCTGCAAAGGGTGAGCATGTCTATTTTTTTTTTTTTTTTTTAAAGGAGGGGGCTTTAAGTTGCATTCAATCACAACTTCGTGAAGTGAGACTGACAACCAATAATGATTCGAGAAACGGAAAAGAACATTTAAGGAATGTAACGGAAGAAAAACATTTCATTGAGAACACTGAAAATACACCCAAATGCTGTTCAAAATGACCACTGCGATGATACCCCTGAGACCTTAGCCCGGATATAGCAAAAGCCAGGTAGCCAGCGCACATGACTTTCAGATCTAGGCCACAGAAGGTTTATTTGGCTGGCTGGGCGAGGATGCCAGAAAAACACCGGGAAGTATCATCAGTCTGGGCTCCTCACGTTCTGGGTGTGGTGGGCTCTCACCGTTTGTCAATCGCGTCGATATTTGAATGGAGGAGCCAGAGCTCCTCCGTGTTGTCCTGCCGGGAAGACAGGATCAGGTGGTGGCCCGTCAGACACAGAGTCCCTTCCACGGCGGGGTAGAAAGGCCGGTGCAATACCACATTGTCCACCCGTGGGGTCTTAATCAGCTCCGCGAACTCCATGGTTCCTGGGCGCCCACAGCCAGGGGGATGACGACTCCCGCAGGTGATAGGCGGTTAATCCGTCTCGGATTAGGCTCCCCTAATGGGCGGGCCTGAGAGGTCGAGCCCCGCCCCGATTGGGCGGGGGCGCCAAGGCCTGCGGGATGCGCACCGCCCTGGCCTCTCCCCTGAGTCCCTCCAGTACCGCAGAGAAGGCCTCTCCGCAGGCCCAGGATTAGCCGCTGCCACCGGCCTTTGACGGGAGGACCCGGCGTCGGGCGACACCCGAACCAGAGCCGCTAGGGACTTCTGGCGGAAGTAGCTACTAGCTCCTGCACCTTGCAGTAACTCCGGGCAGAAGTAGAGGAAGAGTCAATACTCGGAAGACATAGGGAACGGACCGGAAGTTGGCTCTATGTTAGATCCGGTGGAACACAGCTCTGGCAGTGACTTTATGTTCCTACAAGGGAGAAACTCTTTCACCTTCTGCACGCACCGTGCTCAAAATATGCCTTATTGGAGAAGGCGGGACGAGAAAATATTGCTGACCTGCCGCCCTCCGTTTGAGTGGTGTCCCTCAGGGGCTCTTCTGGGCGTTTGCTATAATTGGTGGCTATTTTCATGGATTGGTCCACGAAGAGATGTCAAGGGTAGGATCCAAGCTGTGATTGTGACCTAGAAGCCTCGGGGTGTATGGAAGGGACATGGACCTAAGCCTCAGACTCTGAGAGCGCCAAGACGTTAAACAAGAAAAGCGTATAAATACCTAAAAGGAGAATACAGAGAGGAGCTGATTAGCCCTCATCCTGTGTCAAAACTCTAGTGATTCCAGAGACTGCTCAGTTAATCTGTAGCAATCCCTCGGCTCTTCGTGAAATCCAAGACTTTCGTGTATTGTTCACCAACTCACACCGTCCCAGTTAAATACAGTCTAACTGAACTGCTCACAAAGACTGCAATGTCAGAGTTTTGCTCATGTAATTTTCCCTTTTTGCCTCCTGCCTCTCTTTTAAATTGACATCTTATTTCAGAATAAGAATTACATTTGCATCATGGCCTGCTTGTATGCTTCTCACCATGCAGTATCTAAAACAGTATACAAAATGAGTATACAAAATGAGCCTGACCAGATTGCACAGGGCTTGTTCCTGTTTTTTCCTTGTCTTTCCTAAAACCTTCCCTTTGTAAATCACCCCTGAGATTCCAGTTTATCTGCGAAAGAAAAACAGTCAGCAATGGAGACTAAGAGAAGATTAGAGAAAGTATTGTAAAACCACTTTTCAAATTGGATTTTTTTCATTTTTCTTCCTTATGTGGTTCGTTATAATAACTGTTAATTGTGGGGTGGAGGATTTACTTCCAATGTAGAAAATAATGAAAAGTTTTACAAGAGAAAACATGACTATAGAGCCCTTGAAGGGTAAGGATACCTGAATGGAAGATGTTCAAGGAAGAACTTAGTGTCCAATTTAGTAGATTTTAAAAGATAGAAATTCTCCAGAAATTCTATGATTCTTGTGGTTTTCTTGAAAATGAAGTACGTACGCATATCTAGTTTTTTAAAATGTGTCATGTTCTATAAAATCATAAGCTGAGAAAATATCAGTAGCTTCTGAGTTGTTATAATTAAGTACCAGAGACTCCTAGATAATTGTATCTACTGTGATTTGAAGCTCAAAGAATAGAAAGATCATGAATGCTGAGAAAACCAAAATTCAATAGGTTAGGAATAAACCATGAATGAAGAGCATTTCCCTACATAAGCAGTAGGTGGCAGTACAATTCAAAGGCAATGGGATATGCGTCTATTAAAATAGTCCAATGATGTAGTCAAATATTACTGTCCAAACAGCCAAGAAATAAGAGCCTTGGAGGATTCTGATAAGCCAAGAAGATAATGAAATTTATTATGTATACAAAGGATTTATCTAAGGACTATTAAGATAGTTCAATGAGTGTCTTTGTCAGTGTTTTATTGCCGTGAAGAGACACCATAATCACACGAAGTCTTAAAAAGGAAATCACTTAATTGGGGGCTTTCTTGCAGTTTCAGTGGTTTAGTCTATTATCAACATGACGGGGTGCATAATGGCACTCAGGCAGACATGGTGCTGGAGAAAGTACTGAGAATTCTACGTCTGGATCTGAAGGCATCAGAAAAGAGAGCCACTGGCCTGGCTCAGCATTTGAAACCCAAACGCAGTGATACATTTCTTCCAACAAGGCTACACCTTCTAATCCTTTTAGATAGTGCCACTCCCTAAGCATTCAAATTATATGAACCAGTGGGGCCACATTCAGACCACCACAATTACCCATCACAATGGGTAAAGAGCAAGTATCCAGAACCACACAAAGGAGAGACTTGGGTCTAAAATCTCAGTTCTGGGGGTCACAGAGACAAAGACAAGAGGATCCTAGGGGTTCATGGGCCAACCAGAATAGCAGAAACAGCAAACTCTGGACCAACTAATGAGAAACACTGTCTTAAAAATAAAGTGGAAGGAAATCAAGAAATGTACCTGATATTGACCTCCAAACTCCACAAGCCAACATAGTCATACACACCTGCATAGGCACACATATAGAACACACACACACACACACACAAAGCATAAAAATAAATATTAAGGGGCACTGAAGAAATGCTTCAGAGATTGAGAGGAGTCATTGCTTTTCCAGAGGATCCAGGTTCATTTCCCAGCACCCACATGGTAGCTCACAACCATCCCTAATTCCAGTTTCCAGGGAATCAGTGCCCTTTTCTGGCCTCTGAAAGCACCAGGCAAGCACAAAGTACACTTCATACATTTGAATAAAACACACATGCACATAAAGTAAATATCTTTAAATGAGATTAAAACTCTTAAAGGACTTCTCCATTGCAGGTGCTATTATTATCTCTATTCTTGAGATTAAAATAGTATGGGTATGTAATCCAGTTAATTTTAGATTGATGTATTGTGTGCCATGACACATTTATAGAGGTTAGAAGGCAACTGGTACAACTTGCTGGAAGTGGTTTCCCCCTTCCATATTGAGAGTTCTGCGGATTGAACTCAAGTCAATCCCGGCCTAGCCCTGAGATTTAGACTAGCTGTCCCAAATAATCTCACAAAGTTTTATATTAATTACATGTTGTTTGGCCTATGGCTCAGGTATATTGCCTGCTAACTCTTACTCTTAAACCAATGCATGATTAGCCAAGTGGCTTAGTACCTTCCCCCAGAGCAACATTTTTGTCTTCTTTCCTCTGCATCTGCCTGGCATCTCTGCTCTTCCTCTTCCCAGAGTTTTCTTAGTCTGGTAGCCCTGCCCAGACTTTCTGTCTGCCTTCTGGCCAGTCAGCCTTTTATTAAACAAGTAGAAGGGACAAATATTTACAATGTACAAGAGCATAATCCTACAGCAATCAGGCTTTGTCAGCAAGCATCCTTGTCTATTGAACCAACCATTGATAGTTTTTTAGGAGTACCCATACTGTTTTTTTTATTGCACTTGAACTAATTTACACCCCCACCAGCAATATGAGGGCTCTTCTCCATCTTCAAAAGCATTTGGTGTGCCTGTGTGTGTGTGTGTGTGTTCATGAAGGTAAATGTTTGTGAACTTGCATGTGTAGGTCAGAGATCAACATTGGGTGGCTTCCTCATCAATCTTCATCTTGTTTTTTTTTTTTGAGACAAAGTGTCTGGCTTGCCTTGGAGACCATTGACTCGGCTAGATTGGCTGGCCAAAGCCCCAAGATCCTCCTGTCTGTCTCCACCTCCCTAGCATTGGGGTTACAGGTATGTACTGCTGTACTCAGGGTGGTCTATCTATCTATCTATCTATCTATCTATCTATCTATCTATCTATCTATCTGTGTGTGCATGCACGTGGAACATGCATGTAGAGATCAGGGACAGCTTGTAGAAGTTGGTACTCTTATTTGGATGGGTTCTGGAGTTCAAACTTGGTCAAGCTTGGTGGCCAGCACCTTTTCTGGTTAAGCTTTATCACCTTATTTACATCCAGCCTTTTAAATGTGTTCTAGGGGACCAAACTCTGGTCCTCATACTTTGATGGCAGGCACCTTACTGACTAAGCTGTCTCCCAAGCCTGAATTCTGCCTGCAATGAGATGGGGTCTCAGTGTTTATTTAATTTGCATTACCCTGATGGCTGTGGATGTTGAATCCATCTGCAGATATGTATTAATCATTTGTTCTTCATCATTTTATTAGTCCATTTATTGGTTGGATTACTTGGGTGTTTGGTAGTTTGTCACTGAGTTCTCTATTCTAAATATTAGTTCTTCACCAGATATACATTAGCAACGATTTCTCTCTCATTCAGCAAGCTGACTCTTCACTGTGCTGTGAATGTTTCCTTTGCTGCAAAGAAGCTTTTTAGATTCACACAATCCCATTTGTTAGTGCTCCATATTACTTCCTTGTTATTCACGTGCATTTTAATAAGATCTGTCTATACTTATAATCTTCAAATTTCCCCCACCTTTTCTTAATTTCATTTTTCTCCTTGAAGATATCTATGGGTGTGTGCGATCTTTCCATCTTCTGGGGTCTTCTTTGAATTCTTCAGTGCTTCCAGATTTCAACAGAGACTTTCATTTCTTTGGTTCCATGTATTTTTTTTGAAGCTGTTGTACATAGAACTGTTTTCCTGGTCCCTTTCTGGGCATGTTCACTCCAGGTATACAAGAGGGCAACTGAGATTTGCACTGTGACCTCTGTTTCTGCTATTTCTTGGAAAGCATTTATCAGTTGTAAGGGCTTTATGGTGAAACCTATAGGGTCTCTCATATATAGGATTATATTGTGTAAATAGGGATAATTTCACTAGCTATGTCCTATTTGTATCCCAGTGCTTTCTGTCTTTTGTTGCTCACTAAGACTTCAAGCACTATATTGAGTAAGCATGAAGAAAGTGACCATTCTTCCTTCTTTATTTTAGGGGAACGCTTTGAGTTCAGTATAATGTTAGCTATGAAGCCTTTATTTTGATGAAGCATGTTTCTTCTAGTACTAATTTCCTCAGAGTTTTTTCTTAAAGATATGGTGGACTTTGTCAGAGATCTTTTCTGCATCTATTGGTATTGCCATTGATTTTTGTCTTTGAATCTTATTACGTATTTTATCTATTAATAGGCTTGGGTTAAGCCCCCTTACATGCCTGGAATGAAGCCAACTTGACCATTGTGGATGACTTCCTGTATATGAGGTTGAATTCAGTTAACCAGTCTTTCACTGATAATTTTTGTATCCAGGTTCATCAAGGAGATTGATCTATAATTTTCTTTGTGTGAGTGTCTGGCTGGTTTTGATATCAGGGTAATAGAGGATTTGTAAAATGAGTCTGGTACTGTTCCTCGCTTTTCTGTTCCATGGGACAGTTCGCAAAGCTTGGTGTTGGCTCTTTAAAGTTCGGGCAGAACTCAACAGTGAATCTATCTCGGCTTGGAATTCTTATAGCCAAGAGAGTGTTATTATTAATCTTTGCCTGTACTTAACCCGAGTTCCTTTGGGATAGCCCTTTAGGCATCCGTCAGCATGTCAGATCTCCTCTCTCCTGCTCATTCCCTTTCAAGAAGTCCTCATTCCCTACTGACCTTCATTTTTATGCCTGTGAGCTTTAAAAAACTTGAAGTTACCTCTTGAGGTCTTGGCAATAGCTAGAACCTTGCTATTAAATGTAAAAAACAGGAACCAGCAACACCAACATTCCCTGGAAAACTTTACTAGATGTCCCAAAGCTACTGAATTTAGAATTTGTAAATTATCAAGTTCCCTGGATGACTCGTGACTGTTTTAATGGATCTATGTATTCTTTCTGCCATGTATATCCTTCTTTCCCAATATCTTGTCCTCTTTAAATATTCATTTATTTCTATGTGTATCAGTGTTTTGTTTGCATACATGCATGTGCACCATGTGTGTGCAGTGCCTGGGGAATTCAGAAGAAGGCACTGAATTTCCTGGAATTGAATTAGCAGTGTGAGCTGGCAGGTGGGTACTGAACCCAGGTCCTCTGCAAGAGCAGAAAGTACTCTTAAACTTTGAACCACCTTTTCAACCTGTTTTTTTCTTCTTGACTGCTTAGTTCCTGTCATTCCTCAGATCCTGTCTCAGATACCACTGTTTCCCAATTTTCCCTGTGACTAAGGATACCACATTGTGTGAATTCTTCAGCACCACGTGATAATAATGTTCCACATTATTGAACATTTCTGTGTTCCTGACATCATGCTGATTCTTTTACGTGTATTGCTACCTTACAAGGCTGATGTTAAGGGCCAAATTTTATACCTCCCACTCATATACTCCTTCCCTAACTACTATACCTCTAAATGTGATTACATTCTAAATAAAGATCTTTAAGAAGCAATCAATTAAAAGATGACTCCTGTCCCTATGTTGAGACAGGTTATCCCATACTCCACATTGTGTTATCTATTGTTTTTTTCATGCTGCACCTTGCCTAGGGGACTTCATTTTACAAGTAACTTCTGATTTCATTTTGAGGGAGAAAGACTGCAGCCCCTGGGTGGACCCAGCAATTGCACATCTGCTGACTCCACTCATCAGCACAGGCTGACAAATGACTTGTTCCTGGGAATAAAAGGAGACACAACTACAAGTTTATTGGAGGATGAATTGGGACTGTAAGGGCACATAAGCATATTAACCAGGTCCGAGAACACACCAGACCAATGAAAGAATATAACTGCCTCACATGAATCTCATAAGGCAATGGACACATAACATTACAATATAATGACTCTACACCAACTTGTCATTAGAGACTTGGTGTAGGTCAAAGGCCAGCAAGCCTGGACTTTATGACTGTCCCTGAAGCTTTAAATGTGCTACATCCTGTGTTATTGATGTGACCTCCTTCACTCCATGCCTGACCACATGTTTACCCACCAGGACCTGGACCTGACCTCCTCATTACACCCCCTGACAAGGTTTGTCCTTTTACTTTGCAGTTGAACCTTGCAGCTTCACTCTTAAACCCTGGCTGCAGCAGCTCCGGCAGAAGCTCCCTCCTGGCACTGCTCTGGTTTATTATTTTATAAATAAGTTTTGTTCAGCCCACTTCTGGAACCTTGCTGCACTCTTTTTAACTTATTTTTATTCTGTAACTCATATATACATATAGATACATAAATATATTTTCTAGGTGCTAGATGATATGAGAGCTAATATTAGTAATTAAGATTGCATTTACTTTGGCCAGGTTACCAAGGTAAATGGGAGTATATGACAAATTACTTTCACTGAAATCACTATACCTTGTGTTTTATTGTTACTCAATAAATTCTGATAAAGTGAAAAGATACAAATGCATTTGTCTATATTTCTGGCATAATTCATGCATGACACATGTTTTAATTAGGGTTACTATTGCTGTGATTAAACACCTCAATCAAAACCAAATTGGGGAAGAAAGGGTTCATTTCACTTGGCTCCCTATAACAGTTCATCACCTAAAGCAGTGAGGGCAGGAACTCACACAGGGCAGGAACTTGGAGGCCAGAACTGAGACAGTGGAGGAGTGCTGCTTACTGGCTTGCTCCCCAAGGCTTGCATAGTCTGCTTTTTTATACAACCCAGGAATATCACAGCCCAGGGATGGCCTCACCCATAGTGGGCTGTAATCAATCACTAATTAAGAAAATGTTCTACTGGTCGACCTAATCTAATAGAAGCAAGTCTTTTCAACAGAGGCTGTCTTCTCTCTAGTTTGTGTCAAACTGACATAACATGAGTCTTTTCTAATAAGAAAAGACTGGGACAAAGAAAGAGTCACACAGTATGAACGTTATGTGAAGACAATAAGCAAATGGCCATCTACAAGTCAAAGCGAGATCTCAGAGAAAAATAAGCCTGCAGATTTTTAATCTTGGACTTCTAGCTTCAAGACTCATGAGAAAATTAATTTTTGTGGTTTGGGCCACCTGCTCTGTGACAATTCCTTATGGCAGCCCTGGTAGCCACAGGACCACAACAGGCTGTTCTCATCTTTGCAAATGAGGAAACTTGTATTTAGCACTTAGTAACTTTTCCAACAAGCTGTCCAAATCCAGACACAAGTAACCAAATGAAGGTTCAATGATCTGTGTGCTTTGTTGCCACCCTATAAGCTCTGGGCTCCCTCTAGATACTCTCTGATTTTTCCATCTTACCAAACCTAATGAAAAAAGAACCATCACTGTTCATAGCTTCCCACTGGGCAGTAAGTTCTTGAGGGCAAGAACTACTTTTGGATTACAGTATTACAGTACCTAGCTTAATGGCTGTATCTAGCAATCACCCAGGATAGAGTTGGTAAACAGAGTTTATATAGTTACTTATTGCAGTGATTTAAAAGAAAATAACCCCAAAGGGAATTGGCACTATTAGGAGGTGTGGCCTTGTTGGAGGAAATGTGTTACTCTGGGGTGGGCTTTGAGATCTCATATCTGCTCAAGCCACTCCCAGTGACTCAGTTCACTTCCTGTTGCCTTTGGATCAAGATGTAGAGTTCTCCAGTACCATGTCTGCCTGCAAATTGCCATACTCCCTGCCATGACAATAACCTACTCAATCTCTGAAACTGTAAGCTGCCACCTCAATTAAATGTTTTCCTTTATAAGAGTTGTGGTCATGGTGTCTCTTCACAACAACAGGAAACTTAACACAAGACACTTATCCTGGCCTACCATATTCTTTTCTTCCCCTCTGAGTGACTTTAAATGTCATTGCAAATAATTTAAACAGTAATTTGAGAGAGGAGAGTATGGCAAAAATCTATTTAGTATTATAATCAAAACCTAGAACCAGATATTGGGGAAAAGCTGGAATATCAGAGAGATAGGGAATAAATCACAGCCAATTTTCATCCAGTGAACTCCTCAGGCTGTATAGGGTAAGTCCTATCTTTATGGGTCCCCAGAGTGGCTGGTTGCTCAGATAGAATGCTGAACTTTTGCCTTCTCCTGAGTTGTATTTCTTTTTTCTATCCTGCTATTTTACTTCCTAATTTAACTCTCCTAGAGTTAGGATTAAAGGTGTGAGCCACCACTGCCTGGCTGTGAGTCCTTGAACTCACAGAGATCTGGATGGATCTCTGTCTCCTGAGTAATGGAACTAAAGGCATGGGTCATCAGTCCCTGACCTTCATGGCTTGGCTGTGGGTGATTTTGTCCTCTGATATTCCAGACTATTTTTTATTAAATATACAATACAGGAGGAAAAGGCGGTGTGTTCCATGGCTGGTGAGAAAGCTGGGGCCCAGGAATAACTCGGTGAGACAGTGACTCTCATAAGCTCCTGCAGTCACTCTCTGGGTTACAGCTTACAAACATCTTCAAATGTACTCCCACACATAATTTTTAATGGCCCACACAAAGGAAGCATTGTTTCCAGCTAGGGAAGCTTGGAGAATGGTGCCATCTTTCCAAAGGCAAATTTCAGCAATGTGGTACCCAGAGCACCTGAGTTCAAGACTAAGCCCTTGCCTTCCCAAAGAGTCAACTAGATTTGTTTTGTACAATCTTTATCTGTTGAGACCCTGAATGTGCACATCAGAACAAGACAGTCTTGTCTAAGAAAGCTTTGAAGGTTCAGCAACAAAAGAAAGTTCTGGGGATGATGAAAGGGTAGATGGGCCTATATTTCTTATGTTGCATTCCCCTAGCAATATCCCTATATCTGGTTCTTGTGACTTAGCTATTAAGCTTCTTAGTTTTGGGAGCCAAACACAACAGGATTCTAGCACCTGAGAAGAAAGCAACAAAGTGGTAGGGAATCGGGGTGTTGGTGATGCCGGATGACAAGTCATCCCAAGGTAAGTGTGGTGGCATTCGTCTCTAATCTCAGTGCTAAGGAGGCTGGGGTAGGGCCATTGCTGAAGTCAAGGCCAATGTGGGCTTCATCACAAGAAAATGCCCTGAAAAATTCTGAAAACTATTTGTTTATACCACATCACACATCAGTTAGTAAATAGAGTTGATGGGCTGACAGGCTGACACAGGACTTCCGTTCCCTTTGTTATTTCCCTTCTCTTTCTCAGTGCTCTTTTCTCTCCTTTCTTCTCTTGTTCCTCCCCTCCCCTCCCCTCTTCTCCTCTCCTCCCCTCCCATCTCCTCCCCTCCCTCCCCCTCCCCTCTTCTCCTCTCTCCTCCCCTCCTCTTTTCTCCCCTCTCCTGCCTCGCTCTCCTTGGGAGCTGGCTGTTATCCCTGTCTTTCTGCTGGTGGCAGCCTCTGGGAAGTTGGGCTGAACTTGGGGAAGATAAAGAGATATTAAAAGAGGACTTCTCAGGGCTGGAGAGATGGCTCAGTGGTTAAGAGCACTGGCTGTTCTTTTGGAGGACCAGAGTTCGATTCCCAGCATCCATATGGCAGCTAACAACTGTCTGTAATTCTAAGATCTCACACCCTTACATAGTTATACATGCAGGAAAACACCAACTCACACAAAATAGAAATAAATATTTAAAAGAGTGTTTCTCAGAGCCAACTGGACACACCATGCCTTTTGCTGCATAATTCAGATGGCACATGATTTCCCTCCCATGGACCACCACTGCTTTATACAGTCACAAAAGCTTACCCAATTTCATGATGACACATATCATCTGTCACAGAAGCAGTAACTAAGAACATGTACTTCAGGGCCCTGCTACAAGTGGGAAACCTGTAATAAGTGTGGATAAATGCCACTTACCCAGACACACTGGTATCTAAATAGGAGAGTGAAGGTAACATCGGAAGAGTTGAAACACTATGTTGGCAAAGTGCTTTTCAGCTCATGGCCGTAATGAAATAAATGAAGAATATGTAATTACATATAATTGGATATAATTAAAATAAAGAGACACATCTAAAATACAAGCCTAATTTAAAGGTAAGAAAATTAACTAGGTAGGAATGTCAACAACGCTAATTTCATGACTAGTGTTGGGGTCATATACTTCCATTAAACTTGAATCAGGGTAAGTGTTCAATTCTTAGGGAAGCCATCAGTCTGCTCTTGGTTCTGGCACAAACCTCCAAACTCCACCCACACTGTTTAAGTGAGGCTCAGCATATGCAACACCCCTTGCAGCCAACTCTGCTTTACTTTCCTCTTCCTTCACCATCCATTCCTTCCCCCATGCTCTTCTTTTTTTTCTGATGGGTCTATAAATACCATTCCATGGATGGTTAAGATATAAAGGGAAAGAAAACTTCAGATTGGGATATCTGATGATCCTCTTCACAGCCAAGTGATAACAGAACGATGCCCAGACTTTCTGGGCTCTTGATGTGACACAGTGGCAAATACTCTTTGCTCAGAGAGTGCTGACCCAGAATCTAAGTGTGTAAAATCCACTGGGTACAGCTACAAAGGGGGATATTTATTCTCCAACAATCATCTTAAACTCTTCTGCACCTTCAGTGCCATGGAAAACAAAAGTCACAAGCCTTTGTTATGATTCACATCTGTAGTACCAGAACTTGGGAAGCTGAGGCAGGGGAATTTCTTGAGGCTAGCTTAGGCAACACCATCTAAAAATAAGTGAATCAAATACATACATATATATAATATATATGTATATATATATATGTATATATATATACTTCATTAAAATGCTACAGAAGATCTGGATGTGATGATTTATCCTTTTTGGGTTTGGGGGATTTTATTTCTTTTTATAATCATTTTTAATTTTTTTAAAAATTTCCCATACCCCCTACTGCTCCCTCTTCATCCCCTTCTCCCAGTCCTCCCCTTACCTCTCCCTCCCCTACCTTTCACTTCCCAGAGAAGGCAAGGAATCCCAAGGTGAGTCAATTCAGTCTGCCATATCCAGTTGAGGTAGGACCTAGACCCTCTCCCAAGTATCAAGGTTGAGAAAGATATTTCTTGGTAGGCATGAGCATCAAGGAGCCAGTTCATGGACCCAGGATAGACTCTGGGATAGCTGATTGCAAGAGGCTCCAGAAACTGCCCATGCCTTTCCACTGTCATCTACATACAAGGGGTCCAGATCCCTTCCAAAAAGGTTCATCAGCTGTTATTTCGGAGTCTACAAGCTCCCAACAGCATAGAACTGGACAGCCTACTCCATGGGTCTCTCCATCATGATCTGCATTCTTCCACTAGTGTATCTCTCTTCCCTCTCTTCAGCTGGACCAGTAGCTCAACCTGGTGTTTAGTTATGGATCGCTGCATCTGTCTCCATCAGTTGCTGGATAAAGGTTCTATAGTGGCAATTAGGGTGGTCATTCATATGGTAATAGGAAAAGGCCAGTGTAGGCTCCCTTTTCACTATTGCTTGAAGTCTAGCTGGGCTCATCCTGTGGGTTCTTGGGTGCTCCCTGGTATCAGGTTTCTCTTTAATCCTACAATGGCTCCCTCTATCAGGATAGCCACTTCTTGGCTCTCCCTCTCTGTTGTTCCCCCCATCATCCTTTTCTCTTATGTTCTCTTCTCACCTCCCCTTGCTTCTCCATCCCCCTCCCATGCCATGATATCAATTTTCTCAGGAGAACTTCTCTTTTTCCCCTTTCCAGGGCAATCTATGAATGTCTCTCTTAACTTTCCTGTTACCTAGCTACTGCAGATGGTCTGCATTGGTCATCCTTTGCATTACGTCTAAAACCCATTTATGAGCGAGTACATGCCATATCTGTCTTTCTGAGTCTGAGTTACCTCACTTAGAATGATACTCTCCAGATCTATTCATTAGCCTGCAAATTTGGGGTTATCATTTTTTTCTGAGTAGCACTTTATTGTGTAAATGTACCAGAAATTTTTAATCCATTCTTCAATTGAAGGGCATCTAGGTTGTTTCCAGGTGCTGGCTATTACAAATAGTGCAGCTATGAACAAAGTTGGACTAACGCCCTTGGGGTAAGAATGTGCATTGCATTCTTTGGGTATATGCCCTATAGTGGTATTGCTGGGGTAGATTGATTCCCAGTTTTCTGAGGAACCATCACACTGCTTTTCAAAGTGGCTGTGTAAGTTTACACTCCCACCAGCAATGGAGGAGTATTTCCTGTGCTCCACAACCCATCTAGCATAGGTGTCATCTGGGGTTTTGATCCTAGACAATCTGACAGGAGTAAGAAAGTATCTCAGAGTTGTTTTGATTTCCATTTCTCTGATGGCTAAAGATGTTGAGCATTTCTTTAAGTGTCTTCCAGCCATTTGGAGTTCTTCTGATGAGAATTCTGTGTTTAGCTCTGAGCCCCATTTCCCAATTGTGCTCTTGTATTTTTTTGACCTCTTGTTTCTTGAGTTCTCTATATATTTTAGAGCTCAGTCTTCTGTCTGATATAGGGTTGGTGAAGATCTTTTCCCATCTGTAGATTGTCATTTTGTCTTGTTGACTATGTTCTTTGCCTTACACAAGCTCCTCAGTTGCAGAAGTTCCCATTTATTAATTGTTGCATTCCGTGTCTGTATTAGTGGTATTATTAGAAAATGCTCTCCTTTGCCTATGCATTCAGGGGTATGTCCCTTTTTTTCTATCAATTTCAGTGTAGCTGGGTTTATGTTGAGGTCTTTGACTAACTTGGATTTGAGTTTTGTGCAAGGAGATAGATATGGATCTATTAGCATTTTTCTACATACCACTACCAAGTTATGCCAGCACCATTTGTTGAAGATGCTGTCTTTTTTTCCACTGTATATTTTTGGCCTCTTTGTCAAAAATCAGGTGTTCATAGGTGTGTGGATTAATGCCAGGGTCTTCAATTCAATTCCATTGATCCACAAGGCTATTTCTATCCCAGTACCAAGCTTTTTTTTTTTTTTTTTTTTTTTTTTTTTTTTTTTTTTTTTTTTTTTTTTTTTTTTTTTTTTTTTTTTTTTTTTTTTTTTTTTTTTTTAATTACTGTAGCTCTATAGTAGAGCTTGAAATCAGGGATGGTGATGCCTCCCAAAGTTTTATTATTTATTATTATTTTTTAAAAACACTTTTATTTATTTATTTAATTATTTGCCTTGGTGTTTGCCTGGAACTGAAACTACAGACAGTTGTGAGCTGCCATGTGGGTGCTGGGAATCGAACCCTGATCCTCTGGAAGAGCAGACGGTGCTCTTAACCGATGAGCCATCTCTCCAGCCCCCCAAAGTTTTATTATTAAACAGGATTATTTTGGCAATTCTGGGTTTCTTGTTATTCCATATGAAGTTAGGTATTGTTCTTTCAAGGTCTCTGAAGAATTGTGTTGGGATTTGGTTGGTAATTGCATTGAATATGTAGATTGCTTTTGGTAGGATTGCCATTTTTACTATGTTGATGCTACCTATCCAGGAGCATGGGAGATCTTTCCATTTTCTCATATCCTCTTCAGTTTCTTTCTTCAATGACTTAAAGTTCTTGTCACATAGGTCTGTCATTTCTTTGGTTAGAGTTACCCTGAGATTTTTAATGCTATTTGCAGCTATTGTAAAGAGTGATGTTTTTCTGATTTCTTTTCCAGCCCTTTTATTGTGTGTGTATAGGAGGGCTATTGATTTTTTTTCTTAGTTAATCTTTTATCCTGATACATTGCTGAAGGTGTTTATCAGCCATAGGGATTTCATGGTAGAATTTTGGGGGTCACTTATGTATACTACCATATCATATGCAAATAGTGATATTTTGAATTCTTCCTTTCCGATTTTTATCCCCTTGATCTCCCCTTGTTCTCTTATTGCTTTAGCTAAGACTTCGAGAACTATATTGAATAGATATAAGGAGAGAGAACAGCTTTGTCTTGTTCCTCATTTGATTGGGATTGCTTTGAGTTTCTCTCCATTTAGTTTGATGTTGGATGATGGCTTGCTGTATATTGCCTTTATTATGTTTAGGTATTTTCCCTGTATCCCTGATCTCTTCAAGACTTTTTATCATGAAAAGTCAAAGAATTGGATTTTGTCAAAGGCTTTTTCAGCATTTAATTTGATGATAATGTAGGGGTTTTTTTCTTTCAGGTTGTTTATATGATGGATGACATTCACAGTTTTTCATATGTTGAGTCATCCCTTCATTTCTGGGATGATGCCTACTTGATCATGGTGGATAATTTTTTTGATATGTTCTTGAATTCGGTTTGCTAGTATTTTATTGAGTATTTTTGCATCAGTGTTCATGAGGGAAATTGGTCTATAATTCTCTTTCTTCATTGTATCTTTCTGGGGCTTGTATATGAGGGTTACAGTAGCCTCATAAGAAGAGCTTGGTAATGTTTCTTCTATTTCTATTATGTGAAACAATTTGAGGAATATTGGTATTAGTTTTTCTTTGAAAATCTGGTAGAATTCTGTACTGAAACCATCTGGCCCTTGGGTTTTTTTTTTGGTTGAGAGACCTTTTAATAACAGCTTCTATTTGGGGGAAGAGGTTATAGGTCTATTTAAGTCATTAATCTGGTGTTGATTTAATTTTGGTAAGTGGTACCTGTCCAGAAAGTTGTCCTTTTCTTTTAGATTTTCCAGTTTAGTGGAGCACAGGTCTTCAAAGTATGACATAATGATTTTCTGGATTTCCTCGGTGTCTGTTGTTATGTCCCCCTTTTAATTTCTGACTTTGTTAATTTGAATACTCTCTCTTTGCCTTTTGGTTAGTTTGGATAAGGGTTTGTTAACTTTCTCAAAGAACCAACTCTTTGATTCACTGATTCTTTGTATTATTCTGTTTGTTTCAGTTTTGTTGATTTTAGCCCTGAGTTTGATTATTTTCTGCCATCTACTCCTTCTAGGTGAGTTTGCTTCTAATTGTTCTAGAGCTTTCAGCTGTGCTATTAACTCTCTTGTGTGAGATTTCTCCAAGTTTTTTATGAAGGCATCTAATGCTATGAATTCACCTCTTAGCCCTGTTTTCATTGTGTCCCATAAGTTTGGATATGCCTTAGATTCATTTTCATTGAATTCTAGGAACTCTTTAATTTTTTTCCTTACTTCCTCCTTGACCCAGAAGTAGTTTAATGGAGAGTTGTTCAATTTCCATGAGTTTGTAGGCTTTCTGTGGTTTGTGTTGTTGTTGAATTCTAACTTTAGTCCATGGTGGTCTGATAGGATACAAGAAGCTATTCCCATTTTTTGTATCATTTATATTTGCTTTATGACCAAGTATGTGATCAGTTTTAGAGAAAGTTTCGTGGGGTGCTGAGAAAAAGGTATATTCTTTGTTGTTTGGGTGAAATGTTCTGAATATATCTATTAAGTCCATTTGAGTCATAACATTTGTTAGATCCCTTTTTTCTCTGTTAAGTTTCTATCTGGTAGATTTATCAGTTGATGAGAGTGGAGTCTCTCACTATTAATGAGTGGGGTTTGATTTGAGATTTAAGCTTTAGTAGTGTTCCTTTTACATATGTAGGTGCCCTTGTATTAGGGGCATAGATATTCAGGATTGAGATCTCGTTTTGGTGGATTTTTCCTGAGATTAAAACATTATGTCCATCCTGATCTCTTTTGATTTAGTTTAAAGTCTATTTTGTTAGATATTAGAATGGCTATACCGACTTGTTTCTTAAGTCCATTTGATTGGGAAGTCTCTTACCAACCCTTTACTCTGAGTCTGTCTTTGAAGTTGAGGTGTGTCTCTTGTATGCAGCAGAAGGATGAATTCTGTTAATCTGTATCTTTTTATAGGTGAATTGAGTCCATTAATATTATGGGACATTAATGAACAGGGATTGTTAGTTCCTGCTATTTTTGGTGGAAATGTGTGTGTGTTTCCCTTCTTTGGGTTTTTCTTCTGTGGGATTATCTGTTGCATGTGGTTTTGTGGGTTTATCTAGCTTCCTTAGGTTGCAATTTTTCCTCTAGTGCTTTCTGTAGGTCTGGATTTGTGGACAAGTATTGTTTAAATCTGGTTTTCTCATGAAATATCATGTTTACTCCACTTATGGTGATTGATAATTTTGTTGGGTATAGTAGTCTGGGCTTGCAACCATGGTCTCTTAGTGTATGTATAACATCTGACCAGGACCTTCCAGCTTTCATTGTTTCCATTGAGTAGTCTGGCATTATTATAATGGGTCTGCCTTTATAAATTACTTGGCCTTTTTCCTTTGCAGCTCTTAATATTATTTCTTTATTCTGTAGGTTTAGTGGCTTCATTATTACGTGGCAAACAGACTTTTTTGGGGGGGTCTAATCTATTAGGTTTTCAGTAAGCTTCTTGTATCGTTAGAGGCATTTCCTTTTTTAGATTTGAAAAGGTTTTTTCTGTAATTTTGTTGAACATATTTTCTGTGCCTTTGAATTGGTATTCTTCCTCTTCTATTCCTATTATACTTAAGATTGGTCTTTTTGTGGTTCCTGGAAGTTTTGTGCTATAACATTTTTAGTTTTAGTGTTTTCTTTGACTGATGTATCTATTCCCACTAATGAGTCTTCCATACAAGAGATTCTTTCTTCTATCTCTTGCATTCTGTTGGTTATGCTTGTATCTGTAGTTCCAGTTTGTTTCTTCAGATTTTATATTTCCAGCATTCCCTCGATTTGTATCTTCTTTATTGCTTCTATTTCAATTTTTAAATCTTGAAATGTTTCCTTTACCCACTTGAATGCTTTTTTGTGGTTTTCTTTATTTTCTTTAAGGGATTTGTTGATTGCTTCCAATTTTTTGTCCTTTCCTCTATTTATTTAAGGAAGTTTTTTTATTTCCTCTTTTAAGGCTTCTATTATCTTCATAAAGTTGTTTTTAAGGTAGTTTCCTTCTGCTTCTTCTGCATTGCCATGCTCAGTTCTTGTTGATTTTAGAACCACCAGATGCTGGTGGTACCATGTTGATCTTTATGTTGTCATATGTATTCTTGCACCGGCGGCTGCCCATTGCTTCCTCAGATCACTGCAGGATTTGTCTGTATCTCAGGGAGCTGATTTTGGTGCAATCTGTTCTGGCTGTGTCTGTGTCTCAGGAAGTCTCTCTTGGTCTAATCTGGGCTCTTGTATTCTGTGTATTCTGTGTCACAGTGAATTGTTCTTGGAATAATAAGAGCTGACTGATTCTGTGTATCAGGGATCCAATCTTGCTCCAATATTAACTATTGATCCAGAAGGAGCTCTTGATCCAATAGGTGCTGACAAACTGTGAGTTTCATGTAGCCACTCTTTATTCAATAGGTGCTGAGAAACTGTAGGTCTTGGGTAGCTATTCTTGATTCAATAGGTGTTGAGGAACTGTGGGTCTCAGGAGCGACTCTTGATACAATAAGTGATGAGGATCTGTGGGTCTCAGTTAGCTGCTGAGGTTGACAGATGATGAAGCAGGTTGAGGGTTGGGGCAGGATTTGTAGTTGGGGGTGTCCAGCAAACGGGACTTTACTGGCAGGATTCTAGCCTGCAGGGGATTTTTCTGCTTGCTTAGATTTAGGATTTGGGTTTTTGTTTAATTGTGTTTTTTTTTCTCTTGGTTTACTTAACATGGGCTAGAATGATCTGAGAAGAGAAAACCTCAACTGAAAAAAAAAATGCCTTCATAAGATTAGCATGTAGGCAAGTCTGTGGAGGCATATTCATGATTGATGATTGATGTGGAAGGGACAAGCCCACTGTAGGCAGTGGCATCTTTGGATGGGTGGCCATGGAGTATATAAGAAAGCAAACTGAACAAGCCAGGAAGCAGCATTCTTCCATGGCTTTTGTTTAGTTCCTGCCTCCAGATCCTGCCTTGATTCTCTGCACTGATTTCCTTCTATGGCAGACTTTGATATAGGAATATAAGCCCAACAAACTCTTTCCTCCATAAGCTGCTGTTTGTCATAATGCTTATCATAGCAATAGAAAACTAAAGAAAACATGTTATATGTCTAATCAAGTAATTGGGAGGAGGAAACAGGAGGAGAAGTTTGAGACCAGTGTGGGCTTGGTAAGACCTTGTAGATAGATAGATAGATAGATAGATAGATAGATAGATAGATAGATGATAGCTACATGGATTGATAAAAGATGGATACAAGAAACATTTAGGGGAAGTATGATCAACAGATTGCACTTACTGAGTTAATCTTGATTTTCTTAGATTGGATATACTTGTGATTACACAAAATACTGTCCCTTTTCTCCAGAGGTACATGCTGGAATACTTGAAGATGAGCCATCTCAGGGTCTGTGGTTTACTTCTAGTTGTTTCTTCAAATGTATATGCAAATATTTATAATGAATGCACGTATGTATAATTATGTGATAAAGGAGAGAATAAACAAAATTATTGGCAATTGTTTAGTCTGAGTAAGACTTAAAATGCTTATTGTACTGCTCTTTCAACTCTTAAGTGGTAAGAAATTTTTCCAGAACTTATAGTTTAGAAGTTTAAAGGAAACAAGTGTATCAAAATTTAGCATGCAGCCAGGAATGATAGTACACCCTATATCCCAGCACCCAGGAGGCTGTGAGTTCAGGATCAGCCTGTGTTACACAGTGAGACCAGAAGCACTGGTGCAAGTTGTAGCATTTAACATAAAAAATTAACACCACACATGATCTGGAATATGCTGGCATATCCATGTAAATGGAGTCTTGACCCAGGAAGGCACAACTGACCTGCCTTTTATGGTTGGACTTAGCAGTAGTCACTATGGGTGGTGCAACCATCCCTGGGCTGGTGGTCCTGGGTGCTATAAGAAAATAGGCTGAGAAAACCATGGAGCAAGCCAGTAAGCCACACTCTCCATAACTTCTTTTCCAATTTCTGACTTCAGGTTTCTGCTCTGGATTCCCTTAGTGATAAACTTGTAATATGTAAAGCTAAATAACCTACTTTCTTCCCAAGTTGCTTTGTGTTATGGGTTTTTTGTCATAGCAATAGAAAACTTAACTGAGAAACCCGCTAAGTCAATTTAGCATAAATCTTCCACCATTGTTATTTGACTGCTCTTGAGATCTGATTGAGTTCCTCATCCTCACCATCCTCTGATCATATTTGATAGCACTGCTTGTCTTCAGAAGGATCCTATTGGTTGGTTCAGCTAGAATCCTATCACAGCTGATGTTTCCATTTTCTTTTTCTGACTCCACCAATTTTTTGGCTACAAATTCTTACTTAACCAGACTGTACTTGAAATTGAACGCCATTTCTCTCTTTTACTGAACTTGGGCCAATTTCTTATGACCATGGTCCCAAGCAATTCTTCCTTTACTGTACTTAGAGTATGTCACTGAATATTTGTTTTCTGTAGCAGTTGATGAGGAATAGAAAAAGAATCAACTTGTCTACAAATACCACCTAATCATCTTACATGTGTACTCAAAAAGCTCACCTCAGCCATCTGACTCCTACAACATCTTATTCCCTAGGAAGAGAAATTTCTTTTGTGCATCCGGACATTGAGGAAGAAGCAGAACCTTGTTCTGTGGGCTTATGTACATTTTCAGTAAGTTCTTCCATGGAAACTATTCATGGCTGTTAGGATAGACTTTCTTTTCTTTTAATTTTTTGTTTTTTGAAAATCAGTATCAAACTTTATATTAAAAAGCAAAACATTGAAAATACCCATAAAATAATAAAACTTCTCTTTTCTCTAAAATACATGAAACATAAAAATAAAATCTAAAGCTCCTCAAGCCAAGTTAGGCTCAGCTACATATGAAAAAAGCACAGTAGGTCAAAGCGAATGCCCACGGATGCACTATGGCCACCACAAATTTCTGCTAAGCACCCTTCTACAGTCAAACCAGAAGGTGTGTGTGTGTGTGTGTGTGTGTGTGTGTGTGTGTGTGTTTGTGTGTGTGTTTTAAATTACCTTATTCACCCATCATCTTTCAATAAAAAAATAATGTTTTTGCTTAAAATCCATTAATGAGTGAGTATATCCCCTGCTTATCCTTCTGGGCTTGTGAGACCTCACTCAGGAGAATATTCTCCAAATCCATCCATTTACCTGCAAATTTTAGGATATCATTTTTTCTTACTGCTGAGTAGTACTCCATTGTTTAGATGTACCACAGTTAATCCATTCTTCAGTTGAGGGGCATCTAGTTGTTTCCAAGTTCTTGCTATTACAAATAAAGCTGCTATGAACATAGTTGAGCTAATGCTTTTGGGTTATTAATGTGCATCTTTAGGGTATATGCCCAATAGTGGTATTGCTGTATCCTTGGGGGGATTGGTTCCCAGTTTTCTGAGAAACCATCATACTGCATTTCAGAGTGGCTGAACAAGTTTACACTTCCACCAACAATGGAGAATTTGTTCCCCTTGCTCTGCATCCACTCTAGCATAGGCTGTCATCTGTGTTTTTGATCTTAGCCATTCTGACAGGTGTAAGATGGTATCTCAAAGTTGTTTTGATTTGCATTTCTCTGATGGCTAAAGATGCTGAACACTTTTTCAAGTGCCTTTCAGCCATTTGTAATTCTTCTGCTGAGAATTCCCTTTTCAGTTCTGAACCCCTTTTTTCGATTGGGTTATTTAGGGTTTTGGGCTCTAGTTTCTTGAGTTCTCTATATATCTTAGAGGTCTGTCCTCTGTCACTTGTAGGGTTGGTGACCATCTTTTCCCATTCTGTAGGCTGTTTTGTCTTATTGACTGTGTCCTTGGCTTTACAGAAGCTTTTCAGTTTCAGGAGGTCCCACTTACTGATTGTTGTTCTTAAGGTCTGTGCCACTGGTGTTATATTTAGGAAGTGGTCACCTGTGCCAATTCGTTGGAGGGTATTTCCCACTTTCTTTTCTATCAAGTTCAGCGTAGCTGGTTCTATGTTGAGGTCTTTGATCCACTTGGATTTGAGTTTTGTGCAGGGTAATAGGCTTGGATCTATTTGCATTTTTCTACACACTACCATCCAGCTATGCCAACACAATTTGTTGAAGATACTATCTTTTTTCCATTGAATATTTTTGACCTCTTTGTCAAAAATCAGGTGTTCATAGGTTTTAGGGCTAATATCTAGGTCTTCAATTTGGTTCCATTGATTCACAAGTCTGTTTTTAATGCTAGTACCAGGATGTTTTTAATACTGTAGCTCTATAGTATAACTTGAAGTCAGGAATGGTGATGCCTCCTGAGGTTCTTTTGTTGAGCAAAATTGTTTTGGCAATCCTGGCTTTCCTGATATTCCAAATAAAATTTAGTATTGTTCTTTCAAGGTCTGTAAAAAATTATGTTGTGATTTTGATGGGAAGTGCATTAAATCTGTAGATTGCTTTTGGTAAAATTGCCATTTTTACTATGTTGAATGAACCACCTTTAAATAAAAACAAACATATATAAACAATATTTGGGGAATTTGGATGTAGCCTTTTATACTACTTCCTGCTGATTTGGAGGTGCTTTCAATCTCATGGGAATCCTGAGAAAATTTAGAATTATGGGTAATCTTGACTCTATTAGTCTATGAGGCTGCATCACCTCAGCCAGATGCATTGAAGCTGATGTAGATATTAGATCATCTGGGCCATGGCTCCCATCAGAGACCTTTCAGGGGGTCTTAGTAGATCAAACCATATTAGCCCAGAAGCAATGAATACATTCTGTGGAAATAAAAAGCAGAGCCTCTTTTCCAAAAAAAACTTATGTCCTTAGACTCAAATTTTGAAGTCAAGATACCTTTAAAATATATATGTTGGTTTAACTTAGTAACCTTTACAAACAAATGTCTTTCTGCATTTAGCTTATTAATAGTCAAAAAATTCAGAGACAACACAATAATATATATAATCCAGACTCTGTATTTTTAGCTTTATTTTTTTTTTACTTTATTCCTTTTAAAGGACTTTTTCTACCCCTTTTCTTTTTCTCTTAAGCCTATGTATATTTTTAAACACAGTGTAACTTGTTCAGAGGGATTTTTCCATTTAAACTGGTCTTACTATATATCTTTTACTCTTTTTATCTGTTTGAGCAAAAGCCTTTAACCCACCATGCAGTACAGGCTTGTACCAAGGCCCATGTGAGACAGCAGGATTCTGCCATGTTGCAGCTCAGCTCAAGCCTGTATAACACAGCCAGAGAATGCATGTTTGTACTGAGGCCTGTAATGAGTGACACGAACTAGAAAGCTGTTTTTGGTTCTGTTTTAGAATCTTTTTAAAGCTTTCTCAGCTTTTTTTTTTTTTTTTTTTTTTTTTTTTTTTTTTTTTTTTTTTTTTTTTTTTTTTTTTTTTTTTTTTTTTTTTTTTTTTTTTTTTTTTTTTTTTTTTTTTTTTTTTTTTTTTTTTTTTTTTTTTTTTTTGCTATAAGTTTCTGACCTTTCTGACCTGGCCTAGCCCTGATGTCCAGACTCACCCACAGCTGCTTAGTCCCATGTAATCACCCAAATCTTATAGTAATTACAAGTTATTTTTCCTATGACTCTATGACTCAGGCTTATTCCTTGCTAACTCTTATACTTTAAGTTTGCCCATTATTCTTATCTATCCTTAGACATGTGGCTTGGTACCTTTTTGCTCAGTGCAGCATTCTCATTCTGCTTCCTCTGCATGTCACTGTCATCTTCTCTATTATTTCCCAGAATTGTCCTAGTTTGGTTGCCCCACCTCTACTTCTTGTCTAGCTTCTCTGCTAATTAGCGTTTTATTAAACCAATAGGAATCACAAATATTTATAGTGTACAAGAGCATAGTTCTGTAGTATACAAAGATATACTTTAGATAGGTAATATTCAAATACTTCAAAAGCTCACAGAATATGGCATTTAAAATGTTTAAAGACTTAGACTTTTCTGGACAGTGAGACATGTCTGTTCCTGGCCCCACCAATTTACTTCAAGAGGATGATGGGCATTGAAAAAACTCCATATGGAGTTTACTTTCTTTGTGGCAAAAGTTAGCCATTGGGCAAGAAACTGCTTTTTCCTAGACAGCTTATAGTATGCTGCATAAGCTGAACATGCAGAAACCATAGGAAAGTGACCACTGAACTTTGTTAAATCAAGTTAAGATGGTCCTTCAGCTTTGAAGAAGAGACTGCAGGCATTCTGCAGGAAACAGGGAGAAGCAACTAGTGAATTTTGCCAGAATGGGCAGAATAGTCCTCCAAATTTTCTGCTTCACTGAAAGGTATGTCAGAGACTCTAGGCCTATAGGCTGAAGATGGATGTCTCAATATTACAGAGAAACTTTGAGTGACTGTCTAGGCAGCCAGATGTCTCTGTCATTTATTTCTAGAATTTTGGAAGTTGCTTACAATGCACTTCCTGTTTACTCAGGTAATATTTTATCCTTCTGGGTCTTTGATAGATTTGAAGACTAGTTATAATTTTTCTTAGTCATGATAAATGGTATATTAGATATATAGACTCTCAAAAATAGGATAGGTAATAGAGTATTTTCTTTAATTTTGCCAAATAAAAATAGACTAGATATTGTAACTGTAATTGTGACTTGATAGCTGTTTTGTTATATATACTACAGTACTACATTAAAGTTGAAACCTTTCTTTTTGACTAGACAGAAAAAGAGAAGTGATGTGGGATGGTCTTTCTGTATGCTGTGAATATGTAATCCTACCATTGGTTAATAGAGAAGCCCTTTTGACCTATAGTAAAACAGCTTACAGCCAGGCAGAGATTCCAAAGAGAAATAAAGGAGAAGAAGGGCTAAGTCTGGGAGACTCAATACAGATGCCCAAAAAACAAGATGTAAAAGTAATGGTAAACCACTGGCCATTTGGCAATATATAGATTAATAGGAATGCATTGATTTAAGATGCAAGAGCTAGCTAGCTATTAAGAAGCCTGAGCCATAGACCAAACAGTTTGTAATTAATATAAGCCTCTATGTGTTTATTTGGAACCAAGTGGCTGCAGGACACAGGAACACTTCTGGCTACACCCAGGTCTTCATGCAAGCTCAGCACGTACCACATCTACTGAGACCATTTCAGTTCTGACTCTGGTCCCATGGAAATATCTTCACCAAAGAAACTCATGACTTTAATGTAATAATGTATCACAGAATTGATATTTAAAACAACTGGAATATGAAATTAATGTGTGGTTCACCTAAGCTTGCTGTGGCCTTCATGGGCACATTTGATACCATCAAAATGACACAGCTTTAAAGGCTATTGAATCTGAAGCTGTAAAAACACACCTTGTCCTGTGATTGCTTCAAATCACATATGGAGTTTCTGCTTTACCTATAGCCACGCCACCTCCACTTCCCCACTGCTACCCCAACCCCAAGCTGTGGGGATGAAACCCCTACCCCACAAATAGCTGCCGATAGAGACAAAGACATAGACCTAACCATTCTGTTTCTCAAGTTGCTTTTCTGTGATGGCTTCTTGTCTACTTCATTTTCCCATGTGAAGCCCACTCTTAGTAATGAACTAATTGTACAATCCATAAACGGATGGTCATGAGCAGAGCTGAGAGCTATTTTTAAACTAATTAAGAACTCTTCAACTTAAAAAAGTTTGTGTTAATTTGTGAAACCTCTAACCACTAGCCAACCCTTGTAATAGCAGATGCGGAGACTAATTACAGCCCTGGCAGAGCTGGGGCAATGGTCCAGAAAGACTCAGAGAACAGACAGGCGATCTACTCTCCTCAGGGAATTAGCAATCACAGCCGGAAAGTCTTTCAAATTCAGTACAGCTCCTGATTTGATGGTTTCTAGAAGTTACAGAGAACGTCAATGAATAAGAATAAGAATCCTAAAGATAACACAGATGCAGAAAAAGAGTTAAGAGATATATGCCAAAACAACATGCTAAGTGGTCAGCAATGCCTTTTGATAACCCCCCCCCCACCTGCAAGAAATAAAAGGGGAAATTTGTCCAAATGAGCCAAATTTCAAACTGTAATAGCATGCTATCTGTCTGGGAATTTTAATTTGTGTTGTGGTGGTGAGGAACAAACCCAGAGCCTTGTGCATGTTAAGCATGGTCCAGCTATACTCTCAGCCTCTGTACTGATATTTAAATACTTACAAACTGAAGTTTACTCTACATTAAAATGTCTGGTCATTTTCTCCTAGGAAAAAGAGAATATCAAATGAAAAAACTTTAGAAAATCTTACTCAATATGAAGGACTATAACATTATATACTTTTGTGTAATCTTAAAGTGTGTATGTTGCTTCTAGTTTTATATAGTAAGCATATAAACTCATAGTATTATATGGTAAGCAAGCACTTTACCACTGGCCTGTATCATCATCAATCCTTGGTTTGTGAGACAAGGTCTTGATATGGTACCACAGGCTGGCTTTGAACTATTTTCAGCCTAGGCTGGCTTGTGTAGCCAAGAATGGCCCTGAATTCTATCTCCGGTTTCCAAGTCCTCCTATGTGCTGGGATTACAGGCTTGTGCCACTAGACCCAGCATTATATAGTGCTAGGGATTGTACTTAGGGCTTTGTACAAGCTAGGCAAAGAATTTACCAACTGAGCTACATACTCAGTTCTTGTTTGCTTTTGGTCTTGTCTGGAAACAGGGTCTCATTATATGTGGTGACTCACACCTTTAATTCCAGTACTTCAGAGGCAGAGGAAAGCAGATCTCTGATTTCAAGACCAGCCTGGGCTACAGAGCAAGTTCTGGGACAGCTAAGGCTAAAAAGTGAGATTCTGCATCAAAACAAAACAAAACAAAATCAAAAGGAAACAAAGAATTTCCCTATGTGGCTTGTATTGTTTCCAAATTTTAATCCTCTGTCTCTGGGTCTTAAATACTGAGATTACAAATGTCTGCCTCCTAACCCAGCCTCATGAAAATCATTGAGTTGCAATTATTTATACATACTTGGTATTAACCCCTTGTGAGATATGCGGTTTGAAAATATTTTCTCCCTGTGGAATGCTACTGTGCTCTGTTAATTTATGTCTGCAATGAATATCAGTTTTACATTTTTTTAGGCCATCTAACTTTTTATCTGTCTGCTCATTTGTTGGCTGGGTTTTGTTTTCTAATCAAGTAACCATTTCTAAACCATGTGCATGTTGTTTTCTTCTAAGAATTCTATAGTCTTAGATCATATATTTAGGTCCTTAAGCCATTCTAAATTAAATTGTGGGTATGGATAAGTATAGCTTCATTATTTACATGTGGAAATCTAGTTACCCCATACCATTGGCTGAAGATGATATCCCCATCCCAGATCCCACATTGAGTGGTCTTGGGACATTTGTAAAATCACTGACCAATACACAAATATTTCTACCTGGGCACTGTAGCCTCTTCTGTATTCATGTTGTTTTGATAACCAGTTTTTGATAAGTGACTGTTGATATCAGGAAAAGTGAAGTCTTTAACTCAGTAATAAGATTTTTTAAAAATCTATTTGGGACCCTGAAATTGCCTATGGATTTGGGGCCGAGGGTTTCTATTTCTGAAACACACATTATTAGAGTTTTCATAGAGATCAAATTTAATCTTTAGACTGCTATGACTAGTTCTGATATCTTAACAATAGGCTCGACCCTATGAGAACAGGCATCATTTCACCTATTTGCGTCTTCTGTATTTCTTTCGAGAATATTTCACGGTTTTTAGGAAACAAGTTTATGCCTCCTTGGTTAACTTTTATCTTCCTGTAATCTTTGTGATATTGGTGTGAATGGTGTTTGCTTTGTTAATTTCCTTTGCAGATCATCCAATTCAACAATCTAAAGTTTGTGGTGTTGATCTTGTATCTTGTAACTTTGGTGTCTCGTTGGTTCTAACACAGTGCTTTGGTTGTTGCTATTGTTCGGCCTTTAGTGTTTCCTACATGGAAGATTACAACATTTGTAAACAGAAATAAGCAGGAAGTTCATCTTTACCTTCAGTGTGTTGTCACAGCTTATTTCTAATCTACTATTTAAGCTCAAAAGTTACAGTCAGTTTGCTGAGTGAGTAACCCCCCCCAAGTGTAAATTATTCCTGAAAGTGGGCTAGAAGGAAAACAGATAGCCCTGAGTTCATGGAGTAGGAACCTTCTGAGCACCTGGGAATTCTTGCAACTGACTTTCAGAAAGAAGACAATTATTAACAGGTTTTTAAAATGTGCCAAATTAAACCTTGTATATCTATCTACTAAGTGCAATTCTAAAATGCAGAAATCATTTAGAACTTTCAAGATCAAAAGATGTTTCATGAAGCACAAGTTATTTAGAAGATCTCACATGTGTCAAACATTAGAGGGAAGAGACTTCAATCATCTGAATACCATGTTTGACCTACTTGGCTGCCTGCTGTGGAAGAGGCAGAACCCAGAGCTCTGCTTTCTCTCTTCACTGATTTAAAGCAATGACCAGCTACACAAATGTTTGCTGACTAAATATTCTGTTAATATTTTAGAATTTACTTTTGTGCTGGGCAGTGGTGGATCATGCTTTTAATCCCAGCACTTATGAGGCAGAGGCAGACAGATCTCTGTGAGTTCGAGGCCAGCCTGGTCTACAGAGTGAGTTTCAGGACAGGCTCCAAAGGTACACAAAGAAGGCCTGCCCCACCCCACAAATTCTTTTTCACTTGCACACATGTGTGTATCTCTGTGTGTGCTGCTGTATGTGTGCAGATATCCATGAAGGACAGAAGTGGGCATAGGATACCCCTAGATCTGTGGTTACAGGTGATTGTGAGCTTCTGGGAACAGAACTCATACTCAGGAAGAGCAGTATGTGCTCTTAAATTACTGAGACATCTCTCCAACCCCAGAATTACTTTAAATGAACAACCTTGAAACTGATTTTTGTTTCTTTGATATGGTGTAGGGAAAGGGTGGAGTAACCTGAAATGGAAGTCAACAAAGTCCTCCATGCACAAAAGTGCTTTGAAATTTTAAGCTTGTGTTTTGCAAATGGCAGTTTAGAAAATCTCAAGTTCCAGGCTGTTGTTTGGCACCCTCTTGTGGGAGCTTTGAACATAGACAGCTCAGATAACTGTCTAAATTAGTACCGATTTATTACATTATGTACTAAGTAGCAGGCATTGAACTAAATAAGCCCGTTGTGTGGCATTTTCTCTACTTTATAGAAACTTGATAACTAGACATCGGATTCCAAAGTTACTAATCACAGAACTAGCACAGAGAGCAAACAGACTGTAACTGCACAGCTGGCAAGTGGCAGAGATGGAAAGATGTTACCATCCTTTTTAGTGCCACCCATCCACTCTCCTGGTCAGAGCCTGGAGGCCCGAGGGACTCCCCAGCAGCTGGTTTACTATCTCAAGGAATTTACAGGCCCTGTGAGGAGCAGTCCCACCAGAATCAGTGATCCCCAACTGTCAAAGCCCATGCTTGCAGAAAATAAAAGGTACAATTAATATACTGTCCAATAATTTACATATTCAAATACAGATTATTTGTTACCATATGCTTTCATATATCTCCCATTTAAATCACAGGTAAGATATCAGAGTGGTCTGTTGTTATTTTGAAAGAGGGTCCTATTCTAGCCCAATCTCCAGCATGCTAATGTAACTACTCAATTGTAGTAATAAGATAATAATGTAATAATTTCAAGTGTTCACTTGTTGACTATAATTTGCTCCCAAAAGTAAATATATCACTTTTCTGATGCTGTGATGAAACATCATGACCAAGGCCACTTAGAGAAGAAAAAGTTTATTTGGGCTTATAGTTTCAAAGAGATAAAATCCCATCATAGGGAAGGGGATGCTGAAGAGATGGCTCAGTGGTTAAGGACATTTGTTGCTCTTCCAGAAGATGCAGGTTCAATTCCCAGCACCACATGGCAGCTTACAACTCTCTGTGACTCCAATTCTAAGGAATCCACCACTCTCTTCAGGACTCCATGGGCACCAGACATTCACATGGCACACAGACTTACATGCAGGTAAAACACCCATACACATTAAAATAAATAAATTAAAATTTAAAAAAAGAATGCATCATGGTTGGAAATCATGATCATCAGCAGCAGAAGTAGAACTGGTGACTGGAACAGGAAACTGAGAGTTCACATCTTTAATTATAAGCAGAAAACAGGGGATGCTAACTAGAAATGGTAGGAGGCTATTAAAGCCTGCCCCAGTATTAGACTTCCCCCAGCAAGGCCTACCTAAACCTCCCAAACATCACCACCAAATGGGAACCAAGTATGTTGATATATTGTTTGTAATCTAAGAAATAAAGCTTGCCTGAAGATCAGAGAACAGAGCCAGCCACAGAGGTCAGACAGTGTTAGCACCTTTAATCTTAGCACTCAGGAGGTAGAGGCCATGGATCTCTGTGGTTCAAGGCACACTGAGCTATAGGAGATTAATCCAGTCTAAAAGAGAAACAGAGCCAGGCAGTGGTGGCACACACCTTTAATCCCAGCACTAGAAAGGTTGAGACAGGAAGTGACAAGGCTGTGCAGACAAAAGAACATGAGGCTGAGAACTTAGGAGCATTCAGTCTGAGGATTCATGGAGACAAGCTTTCCCTTTCAGCCTGAAGATTCAGTAGTGGTAAGAAGTTTCTCTAGGGGGATGTTCCTTCATCTCGCTGATCTTCCAGAATTAACCCCCAAATTTGGCTCTATGTTTTTATTACCATCAATTAGGATTCATGCAACAGACTAAGTACTCAAATATCAAAGACTATGGGGGACATTTCTCAACCAAACCACTCCAGCAAGCCATTCTCAGTTGGCATATCCTCTTACACTTATATTTCTTTTGTGTTTAAGGTGTCCCAGAAGGAACATGACAGTGATCTTCAGGGCCAATCATAGTAGTCCCTTTGAAGATCACTGCAGCCCAGCCATTGAGAACCAGAGTGTCTGGGTAATGTTTTATTTACATGGATATATTGGCACTCTTCAGAGGAAGTGTTGGAAGAAGTGAGAACTGGAGGTCACCAGAACAGGCCACACACACAGGGACTGACCCAGCTTCTGAAGGCTTTCTGGCATTCTGCAAGACACTTGGAAGCAAACTGTGATGGGATTCTGGCATCAGAGATGCTGCTTCTTTGACATCCTGTGTCACAACCAGGAACTGTTTTGACACTACACTGACCTAAAGCCTGCATGATTTACGAGGATACACCACCGGCTTATTTCCTCTACAGTCTACGTTCCATGTTGGTATCTTATCTTTCCTCAAATTCAAGAATTTTTCTCTTTTCCCTGTTATGGAAATCATTGAGTTCTGTTAGTAAACACTAGATTAGACAAAGTTCTCTAGAGAAACAGAATTTATAGATATGAATGGAAGGTCCAAGGATCCAGTAGTTGTTCAGTCCACAAGACTGAATGTCTCAGCTGGTCTTCAGTATTCACTGAAGATATACCCAAAGATATAAGCTGTAGAGACACTGAAAGAGCGGATGTGTTACCAAGGTCACGGCAAGCAGGCAAAGAGCAAAAGCTTCCTTCTTCCATGTCCCTATATAGGCTTCCAGCAGAAGGTGCAGCCCAGATTAGAGGAGGCTTTTCTAGATCCATGTTTCTCAACCTGTGAGTCGTGACCCACATAGAAACGCTCTATCTCCAAAAATATTTACATTACTATTCATAGCCGTAGCAAAATTACAGTTATGAAATATCAACCAAAATAATTTTATGATTGGTGGTCATCACGACACGAGGAATTGTATTACAGGGTTGCAGCGTTAGGAAGTTTGAGCACTGCTAATCCAGATTAAAGGTCTATCCTGACTAAAAGATCTGGATTAGAAGTGGGTCTTCACACTTCAAATGAATCAGTTAAGCAAAACTTCCCTCCAGGTGTGCCCGGCCATTTTGGGGTTTTAGTTTATTCTAGATGTAGCCAAGTTGACAACCAAGAACAGTCATCACAATGTTCCTAGAAAGTGGTTCCTGATCTCCTAAGTTCTCTTATATCCAGGGTTATTGATTACATATAGGCTCAAGAACCATCTCCCGACATTCTATAAATTTAATTTTGGATGTTTAAAAAAAAATAAACTTGTCTGCTATGTGGCCATGCGTAGAGGTACTTTAACCCTAGAACTTCAGAAACAAAGGCAGACAGATCTTTGTGAGTTCAAGGCTAACTTGGTCTACATAGTGAGTTCTAGGCCAACCAACACTATATAATGAGACCCTGTCTAAAAATAAACAATAAAATAAAAAGCAAACTAACTATACCATAGAGCTGAGAAGAATGTGCAGTGAGAAAGTTCTTGACATACAGCATAAAGACCTGAGTTCAATCTCCAGAACCCACATTAAAGCTGAGAGTGGACACAGATGGAGATACCACCTATGCCAGCATCGGAAAGGTAGAGACCAGATCTCTGTGTTTCCCTGGATAACCAGAGAAAGACTTTGTCTCAAAGGTATAAGATGGCAAGCCATTGAGGGAACACCTGATGTCAGCCTTCTGCTTCCATGAATACACACACATCATACAAATAAATAAATATGTAAAAACATACTAGAAAATTGAGGATTATAATGAAGCTACCTGATTAGGCTGCTGTTGAAAGAGCCTTTGTTATTGCAATCTACAGGAGGAGGCTTGGCACGATGTCAATGGGACAGGTCATGAAACAGAGGGAGAAAAACAACTTTGACCAGAGCCTTCAAATATGGTTTCTATGGAGAGAGACCGGAAAGACAAGAAGCTTTTTTGGGATCTATTAGTGTGAATACTGTCAACAGGCTCTGGGGTATGGAGACTACCATCAGCTAAATGGTCTCTGGTCTTGGATGGTTGAGATGAATGCACAGCGACCCAGGGGTGGTTGGAATGTGCATGGTTTGCATAGAAAAGTTTGTTTGGCTCCTCAACCACTGGTTTACTATACCCAGAAATTGGCTGACTCAGTGAAGGGTGGTCCCTCCAGGGTCAGCAGGTCCCCAGTTATCACAGCACCACCTCACTGAAAACAGCCAACAAGTGAACAGACTTTTCAAGTGTTTACATATTCAAATGGGTATTATTTTACTGCAATCTAGTAACATTTCAATTTTCCATTTAAATCACAGGTAAGGCATCAGAGTGGTCTGTTGTTGTTATTTTGGGAGTTCTACTCCATTCTGGCTTCTGGAAAATCAGATTTGGAGCTTCCAACAAGCCCCTAGGTGATGGTGACTCTGAGATTGAAGTCTCTTTTCTGTTGCCAATAACCCAATGCCTCAACCTGGGACAGTTACAAAGAAAAAAATGAGGTGAGGCTACTTTAGTTTAGGGTTATGTTTCACAGAGGAGCTCCATCTGATGATAGAGAAGAGTCCTGGGGTGGGGCAGAACATCATGTGTTTAGACACAGGAGTGCATTAGAGACCTTACCTGAGTGTCTTTGAGATAATCATTAATCTAAAGGGGCCCAGACATGTCTGACCTTTGACATTGCAATACAATATTGTTTTCTACAAAGTCCGAGCCCCAAAACTACTCAACAGAGTTGTCTAAAAAAGCAAGCAAACATCAAAATCATCTGAAGTTTATGATTTTACAGCATTAAAAGCTATCCTGGAATAGGTGTGGCCCACCTACTCACCTTTTTAAAGGTTTCATATGGTCTTCCCTTTTCTGGACTGTTAATGAGGTTAAATTTTATCATGCAGTTTGGAGAAGATAAAGCACACTCAAACTGTAGTAGCAGAGGGCTCCAAGCCAGGCTTATCCACACGGGAAAGCCTTTGAAAAACACCATGTCCTACCCTTTCCAGACCTCCCCCCATTTTACCTCTCAAAGCAGAGCCCCTAAATTTGAATTTCTAGAAACAGGCCATATAACAATAGCGAACACCCAAACTGGCAGACTACACGTCTCAAAAGCAGAGAGATCGTGATATGTTTTCACACTTCAGACTGATTCCAAGGACTGTCCCTTCACTCACAACTACAGGACCAAAGCAGATGGGGACACAATCTAAACTAATCTTAGATGTTAGATGTTAGAATCTTCTTTCTGTGTACTTTTATATCTCAGAAGAGGATCATAGGCACTGCCAGAAACCCAACTTGAGACATTTTACTGAGTCACGATTTAAACAACCAGGGATCTCACCTAAGGTTTTACAAAAAGCTCCTATCTGCATAATTATGACTGTCCCACTTTCCCTGGATCTGCCTCTGTGTCTCAAGTCATTCTTGGTTCTCAGTGCCAGGTAAGAAGTGATTGGAGCTATCTCTGAGTCCAGTGTGATGGCATAGGTCTGTAATGCCAGCACTGGGGAGCTGAGGGTGCAGGCTGTGAGTTCAAGATCAGACTGGGTGGCTTGGTGAGACCCTGCCTATAGACAAGCAAGGAATCAGGTGAATGAAAAGCTCTCTATCCCACTGTGGGGATTAATAATGGAAGGGAAGCCCTGAGTTGGAATGCCTGCCTGAGCTACAGAAGCACTCATACTGTCTTCAAAGAGCTCAGTGGAGAACAGCAGCAGGATTGAGACAGCCACACATGTAGTTCAACCAATGTCACCAAGAAACCTGTCTGCAGCCTACCTAGATGGAAGGTGGATCATTGGTGTTGCTGGGTCAATCTTGGAAACACCTTTCTGATGGAGACAAAAGTTTCATGAAGCAAATTCTTCTTTCCTACATTACATACCACAAGTCCAGAGTGACACTGTGTCTTCAGGCATGCCTTGGGCCACCCAAACACTTGAGGTTGGGTCAGTCTTTCCTTCTTTACTTCCATCTTTCCCCCAACCTCATAATGCAGGAGAGCAGAGGAGCCAGTGGGGAAACATAGACAGAGAGAACTTACCTTCACACAGAGGAATAAAGTGAGAGGGTGTGCCAGGCTTGCCCCGTGACAACCTGTTCTTCTCTTGGTGCTATGCTAATCCCTTTTGGGTGGAAACTCGGGGTTTAATCGCCTTTTGAAGGCTTCGTCACCTCCTGCACTCTAACACGGGGTGCTGATCTCTGATGCAGGGATTTGTGAAACAAAGTGTATTCAAATAACAGGAATCTGGGAAGAGTGGTGCCTTTGAATTCAATGACGGGGTTCTCTTCTGTCTCTGGTGGAACTTGACTCATGAGTTGGAATGTGGACCGCTCATATTCACTTAAAACTTCCAGAGTCACAACTGGGTATGTTTGCCTGTGTTGACCACACAAAGGAGGCCTCCCCGCCCCCTTTGAGGAGTTGATGGGGGGTGAGGGGAGTGGAATAAGGGGGAACAGTGAATGGTATGTAAAAGGGAAAAAAAACCTTCTTAAATAAAAATTAAAAAAAAAAAAAACCTTCCAGAGTCAGTCAGAGCCTCTGGGTTTTCATCTCACAGATTCAAATGATGAAATTCATGAGCAACAGGAGGGTGAATTTAGAGAGTTTTATTGAGGGTTCATAGATAGGAGAGCAAGAGAAAGAAATTGAGTCTTATATTTCAGGAACAGGTTTCCAGTAATGTGACACCATGAAACTTCTACTCTCCAGGCTTTTAAAAGCTCCCAGAAACTGAGGTGAGATGGAGAGAATAGTCAGTCCCATTGCCCCCACCATGAGGTGTCCACATGCCTTCTTTCTATTTTGATCATATTCTGTCATGTAAAAAGAGCAGGAGGATCCTGGAAGTTGGTAGACGGCTAGTCTAGCCAAAATGGTGAACTTGGACGGAGAGATAAATGAGGCAAGACATAGCCATTTTAACCTTTGGCCTCCACACCTGTCAGCATGGGTGAGAACACACCCACCCAAATATCCATACACTGCATCAGGTGTGTGTGTGTGTGTGTGTGTGTGTGTGTGTGTGTGTAAACCCACACTTACATGTCCATACACCACATGGGGGAGGGAGGGAGAGAGAGACAGAGAGAGACAGAGAACACGCCTTGGTGAGCTGAACTTAGCCTGCTTGGAGGAAACAAAGTAGGTATGGTCAGCAAGCCCCTATTGCTGGTGAGCAGAAGTCTCTGGGGAGTCACCAACGCAAGCTTCACAACTTGAAGAGATACGTCAGCAAGGCAAAAGTGTGAAAAGCCTTTGCTGTCTTTCTGGGTATTTTCTCAGCCTTTCTGGTAGAGAACGAGTGCATACGTGCTTTCTGAGCACATGCAGGACTTTTGGTGCATCAAATGGACATCTGTTCAATGCTCTTAAGCACCTGCCAGCCAGGCAGTTTCAGAGGCATGCATTAGATAAGCAAGGATTTTTTTTTTTTTTTTCTCATTGCAAATCACGTAGTTACAACAGTACAGATCCTTGCTGGAGCTTCGATCTGCTGGCTGAGCTACCCTGAAGGCTGTTTGCTGAGGAAAACATTCTGTCAGGGCCTTTTGGACAACAGATTCATGTGCTCATTGTTTCACACCTGTGTTTTAAATTGTTCTCTTCCATTGGAAATGAATTTTCACTTAAGAGATGGAGGTGGAGGCTGGCTTTAGTTCCCAAGTAACGTTAGCATATGTGCCATGTTTGAAACCCATGCCTCAGTCCCGATCTCTTTTTTTTTTTTCTCCTTCTTTTCTTCAATTTTTGCATATTTTTCTGCTGAGGTGGGGAGGGAGATTCCAAAAGCAAGCTGTATTTGCACAGTGTATGTATGAATACCTTCCCCTCATCTAGGCTGCTTCGAATTCCATTTCTACTTTATTCTCTATCTCCAAGAGCATGTGGTCCAGACCTGTGCTCTCTGCCCTTCCTACTGTTTGCCTCATTTTACCCTTCCCCTCTCCCACCTGGATCATCACAACAACAACAACAACACCCTCTCCAAGATGTCTAGCATCTTTGAACCCATTGTTACCTCTGAAACCACAAATATCATTCTTTCTTCTCTGTCTACATGGCAAACTTCCAGCCTCTCCTGGAGATGTGGCTGAAGCATTGTTTATGTTGGAACCACCTCAGTCCCTCCCAAGGTGAAGCTGGCCTTTTTGTCTGAGGCTTACAACCCTCTATGACATATGCTCCAAGTGACTCCCGAGATCTGCTGTCCTCCTTGCTTTATATGAACAGAATCACAAAGCATGTGTTCATGCATGCCCAGCCTCTTGTCATTCAGCATTATGTACATGAAAATTATCCACATTATTATGCATGGCTATATTTCTTCATTTTTCATTGCTTTGTAGTATGGTAGCTCTCAATTTTCCTAATGCTGTGAGCCTTCAATATTGTGAGGCTACTTCATAACCATCATTTTGCTGTGCTTATGAATCATAATGTAAATATCTAACATGTAGGATATTTGATCTGCAAGTCCCAAAGGGGTCATGACCCACAGGTTGAGAGCCATTGCTATAGCAGCTCCTGGAGGTATATTCCCCTGTGTAGCAGCTTTCGGCTCTTGCAAACAGTGCACTTATAGACACTCTTACTAATATCTTTCAGTGAGTATATGTATATTTTGACTGTGGGTTGCACATCCAGGAGTGGAAATGCTGTGGAATAATGTAGCACAGTGATCACAGCCACATGCACTCTTATACCCAGCTATGAGAGTTTTAGGTCTCAATACTTAATATTTCCTTTGTAATTTTTTCCACCGTGATTGGCATGAAGTTAGACTCCATTTTGGTTCTCACTTGCATTTCCCTGCTTACCAAGGGATTTCACCATCTCCCCACAAGCTTGTTTTCTGTAGAATGTCCTTTTAAGGAGGCTATACAGTCTTTTGCTTCTTTTCCTATTGAACAAATGCCTTTTTAAAGCATAGGTTTGTGGGAATTGTTTATGTATTATTGATGAAAGATTTTTTTTTAAAAAAGATTTATTTATTTATTATCTATACAGTATACAGAAGAGGGTACCAGATGTCATTACAGATGGTTGTGAGCCACCAAGTGGTTGCTGGGAATTGAACTCAGGACCTCTAGAAGAACAGTCAGTGCTCTTAACCTCTGAGCCATCTGATGAAAGATGAAAGATTGAAAGATTCAGCCTGATGAAAGATTTTTTTAGAATATTCATTTTTCAAATTACTTCTTTCATTCTGTAGGTCATATTTGATTCTTTAAAAAATTTTAGATTTACTTATTTTATGTATATGATTATTTACCTGCATCTATGTCTGTGTACCATGTATATGCATGATGCCTGTGGAAGTCAGAAGAGGGTGGTGGATCCCTTGGAACTGGAATTACAGATGACTGTGGACCATGCTGTGGGTGCTGGGAACTGAACCTGGGTCCTTTGCAAGAGCAACCAGTGCTCTTAACTGCTGAACCATCTTTCTCACCCCTATTTTTTATTCTTTTAATAATGCCATTCAATGAGTATACAATCTTAATTTTAGTCTATTATGTCCAAAACTGATTATATTGAATGCAATGTATCTAAATGTGTCAATTTCTTTGTGCATATACTGCATGATTGTTTTGTGGATGCTGTTGTTTTAATATTCAAACAATTATTTATTTGCCTGCTTAAGGTCATAAAACAATACTGTTTTTTCTCTATAGTCTGTGTTGTATTGCTTTTTATTCTAGGAATGAGGTCCATCTGGTGTGATAGTCTTTATACTTTTTCCCATGCGGTAATGCAACTGTCCCAGCAACATCTCCAGGAAAAAAGATCCCCCTCTCCACAGCCTGTATGCTCAAGACTTTGAACATCATATATCTGCAAATAAAATTCTGAATTTTATCCCTAGCTTCATAGGTGGTCTACACAAGTTTTTTTTTTTTTTTTTTTTTTTTTAAAGAAATGACATACTTTGTACCAGACAGAGGTGCTGTTCATATCACCTCCTGGAAAAACCCAAAGCAAAGAGTTATTAAGGCATTTGTCCAGTTCACAGACAGTTCATCACATGGTGACTCAGAATTGGACCCAAGGAAGTCTCACTTTGTGGTCTCTGTATTTTTTTTGTCCTTATGGCAAGCTGCATCTCACTAGTAAGCTTCATGGGAACGTTAATTTTGGTGATGTTATGTAGGCTGGTTCGTGACTCTGATGGGAGAAATATAGACAGACACTAGTCAGGAAGAACTCAGTGGTGGATTTCCAAAATAGAGCAACATCACTGAATTAAGAGAGCAGACTTAGTGATACATTATGGAGAGTCAAAGCAAGGAGGCAACAGTGGGGGTTATGAATACATCAGCAGGGAGGTCAAGGAATACATCACCTGGATAAAGCCCACATCTCAACTTCCTGTTCCTTTCTCGCTCAGCCTTACCTTCCATTTCTCTTCCTCTACTTTCTTCTTTATTCACATTAAGTGTGTGTGTGTGTGTGTGTGTGTGTGTGTGTGTGTGTGTGTGTGTGTTTTAACCTTGGCAAGGCTAGTCCGTAGCTCCTCCAATATCACTCTCTAGCACCAAGAGACTCAAAATAGAATTCTGGTGACCAGCGTCAAATGTCTGCTTATCACTCCATTAAAGAACGTAATGTCTTTCTGTGTCATCGAGTCATGTATCCAACTACAAGGTGTTTGCCTCCAGTACAGTCACTCCCCCTGAGGCCATCAGCTCTAGTCATGTGTTGACTAAATTTTGACTCATAAACCAAAACATGATGTAGTGCTCCTAACCATTAACATGGGTTGGCTGCCACTTGAGGGATCAAGTCAGGGTCCTATGCTTCTCTCTCTAAAGATAGTTTAACTAGGCCTTCAGTGAGGCCAAACTGTCTCCCTGGATGCCTTTACATGCTCATTCCCTGCTCCAGATGGTTGGAAGAAGGTGGTTCTCATGCCATGCTGAGAAGTGATGCTGGAGTGGGTAGAGAGAATGCTGCTATCTGGTCCTCCCCCACTGGTACAGAGACTCATGTCCAACCTCTTGAGGCAACAAGTGGTATAATAAGCACTTGACATTGTTGTCCATTCTACCAGGAATTCAGGAGTTCCAATTGTCTCTATTTCACATGGAGGACACTGCAACTCAGCACAATCCACTTGCTGGATTTCACAGCTAGTGCTCTGCCATTGACTCACTCCTTCATTTATGTACCACCGTATGCTTGGCACTATTCTAGGTACTAGGAGGCGTCAGATCAAGGATGTGAACTCAGAACATTGAGCTCATGGTCTCAACCACAATGACATATATCTTCCTAAAACTCCTGGCGATAGCTTCATAGACACCAGGGCTGAGTATAGTGAGGCAGAGGAAATAGAAAGGAGAAGGCTTCCTGGCATTCTATCTCATCCTGTTTCTCTCCAGATCATCTGTCACAGTGGCTGGTCACAGGGTCACAGATGATCACAGTCATCTGTGGGTGCTGGGGAATCTGAATTAGGTCTTCATGCTTGGACATCAAACACTGATCCATTCCTGAAGGTTCTATCATTTTTTATGTATGTATGTATGTATGTATGTATGTATGTATGTATGTATGTGTTGAGGGCTTGTGTATGTGATTGTGATTGCAGATACCTGAGGTGTCTGGAGGCATTGGATCCCCCTGAACCTAGAGTTACAGGCAGCTGTGAGCTACCTGATGTGGGAACCAAACTCAGGTTCTCTGGAAGAGAAGGATCTGTTCTCTTTACTGCTGAACCATCTCTCCTGCTCTCTTATTTTTTAATATAAGGTCTCATTGTATAGCCAAGACTATCCTAGAATTTGCTAAGTATCCCAGACCGGTCTTGGATTCTCGATCCTCCTGTCTCAGTCTCCTGGGTGCTGGGATTACAGGTGTATGCAACCTCGCCTGGCAAGGAAATAACATTTCTGAAAGCAAGGGCCTCTACACTGAGCTATCACCATCAGTCCGCTTAGCTCCCAGTGCTCTGAGAAAGGAAAGCTTATAGCCAAAGGGAGATGGTAAACTGTATAAGTTGAGAAGGCAAAATTTCCCTTAGTCTTTTCAGCAGCACAATAACAGCAGGCACTATTTTAAACTCTCTGATAATTTGGTCTTAATTATATGGTGTGCAGAGGCACTAATAAGTTTACCAATCTGCCAGCAACACTAAACACACATGTCTTAGAAAATGCTACCCTTCTTTCTGCTTTATTACAGGACTAGGAACTTGGGTAATTGTGGATAATTAAGAGGGAGTGACCAAATGGTGATTCTCAGGAAGCCTCCAGAGATACTAACAGAAGCAGGAAACCTGCAGGGTGGCCAAGAAGCCTCTAAAGGCTGTGGGGGCTGAGACTCTAGGCATTCATCCTTCAAAGCTTAATGAGAAGCACAAAAGTACAACAGAAGAGCCAAGAAATTGCTTCTTATCTATCAAGAGGCCCAGTGAAAGATGTGACAGTCTCAGGACACACAGTGCTGATTGTGATGGTGTGTGATTCTAATGTTAATGCTCAGGAGACTGAAGCAGGAAGATCTCAGGCAAGGTCTCTCTGGGATACAGAGGGAGGAAGGAAGGGAGAGAGAGAGAGAGAGAGAGAGAGAGAGAGAGAGAGAGAGAGAGAGGAGGAGAGGGAGGGAGGGGGAGAGGGAGATCAATAGGAGGATTCTGCTCCCAGTGCTTGTGCCACAGTGGTGAAGAATCATGTGGGTCCTGGGATCTGCTGCTTCCCGCTTGGTCCTGCCACTCAACAGCTGAATGCCACCATCAAGTTACTGTGGGTGTTCCTTGGCTTCTTCACTGCAGAATATGGCAAATCCCTGCCTGGCAGAAGTCATATCCACAAGCATATGTGAAGCCCTAGCAGATATCTATCTCCACACACAATAGGGATGCAATTTCTATTCTTTCATTTCTTTCCCTGCCTTTATACTTAAAAAAAAAAAAAAAAAGTCTTTTGAATGTATGTTTTCTAATTGTATCTCCTCATCTCTCCTCCCCTAAATTTATATCATTTTCTCTCCTCCTCTTTCATTAAATCTAACATGAGCCACATGTGCATAGATATGGCCCCACCCACTGAAACAAGGACCATATACCAGTGGGCCACACACACTAAAGGAAAAATGACCCTCTCTCGGCAGCCATCAATTGCCAATGGCCTCTAAGTTGGGGTGAGGGCCTTATGAGCTCCATTTCCATTTATTCTGGAATTTTGACCAGGTAGCCATATCTGATATGAATTCCCAAATGCAACAGACTATCATGCCTAGAAGACAAAATTTCACAGCATCCCTCATCTTCTGACTCATACATTTTCTTCCTCTTTTTCTGTCATATTCCCTGAATGTGTGTGTGTGTGTGTGTGTTTGAGAGAGAGAGAGAGAGAGAGAGAGACATTCCATTTAGGAATGAGCTTGTACCGTCTCTCAGTTTTCAGCACTTGGACCACTAATGAGTTTCTGAATTAACTATGCCCACTGCAAACAAGAAGCTTCCCTGGCTAAAGTTGGAGAACATCACTAATCTATAGCTCCAAAAAGATATTTAGAAAGCAGTTTAATAATATGACCACTTCTTGATAGAGCCTGTGTCCTCCTCAGTCATGAGCTTTGGCCAGGTTTATATTGCCAGGCACAAATTCCCTCTTGTGAAACAGGTTTCAGATCTAAGTACAAAGTAGTTGGTTATTTATGCCACTACTCTACCAGTAGGCAATCTGGCAGGTTGTTGGTATTGCTGGGTAAAGCCATTGGTGTCTTTTCTCCCCCAGCAGAAGCTCCCAGTACTTTGAAAACTAGCCAGAAGGGAAGGACCTATTCTTATCTTTTTAAGTGGATAAATCCTGTTTACTGAGGTTATAAGTGACTGGTACAGTTTCTGACTCTCAGTTCTGTGTTGATCAATATTTGATCAAGGAAGGAGCAGATAAAATATGATGTTTCCTACTTCATCAAAAAATTTGAAAACAGAGAGGCTAAGGAACTTGGCTAAAGCACCCAGGGAGTAGGTGGCAGGCAAGGTTTTAATCCCGGCAGGGGCGGTGTAACTGTAGCACAGTCAAACTCAACATGACAGATTCAAGCTAGAGTGTGGAGCTGGGCTCTGTGCCCTGATCTTTGTCCTAAAGTTTCAGTAATTAGCCAGAACATTTGTTTCAAGCAGGAAAAAAGAACACCCCGGCAGCTGAGGGAGTGTGAATGCCTGACTTCTGCCTAGCTCCTTTAGATAAAATAGAAACTTTGCTTCTCTGATATATGTGTTTAGGCAGATTAAATTCATGTTTGATTACAAACCCCAGGATAAAAGGAAAATAAATATGTTCATGCAGATGAGAGAATTCCAAAGGGAGGAGGGGGAAGTCCTCAGATAATCCTGTGGTAGCTGCTGTCCACAGGGGAGTATAGGCTGGGCTATCCCTACCTGCTGTGCCAGCCTGCACTGAGACCCTCTGTGAGGGATTCCAGGAGAATCAGAGAATGTCTGAGGCTCCAGGAATGCCACCCACAACCCTTCCATGCTATCAAAATCCTATAGATTTTCTGGCCTCTTCCATCTGTCCTTCATCACACAGACCAGCCTGAATTCTGTATGTCCTTCCCCTGGGGGCTTTATGCCGGAGCCTCCAGCCTAGTCCTTCTCAACCTACTGGGAAATACAAACCAGCTCAGAAGACCCAGCTGAAACATATAAATCCCCTTGAAGTTTCTTGTAGGTCTTGGCAGGAAATGGCCATTTCCCTTGCAACCCTCGAATACTCACTAATTTTCTTGTTCTGTTCATCAAAGCCACCTTTTATTAAAATGACATTTATTTATGTGCACCCTTATCCTTAGAACCTGTAATCATACACTTTGTCTCTCAGCTTCAAGACCTTGAGCACTACACAAAAGTGTGTGAAAAAAATGGAAGTTGAGGAGACATCATTCAATGTCCAACACAAAAAGTCAAAGTGAATCAGATGTGGCATGGTCCTAAAAACGTGGTTTTGTGAGACTGAAGAGATGGCATTCAGATCTCAAAGACAGAAAGAACAGTTCAGCAGGATGTGTCTGTGCACAGACCTATAAGCTCAACTCTCAGGAGGTAGAAACAGGAAGTGTGTGAGTTTAAAATTATGCTTGGCTGAATAGTGAGTTCTTGGCCATCCTTGGCTATGTGAGACTCCCATCTCAAAATGCTGAAACAACAAAATAAAACAAAACAAAACAAAAAAAGGTATAGCTATCAGCCTTCACACTTGCACTACCCTGGCAAGGCCACAGCTACTCACTAAACTGTCTATTTGCTTTCAAGAATTTCTCCGTCCTCTTGTAGTGAGATTTTGTGGGGCCGTATGAGTCCATTATCCAGTGGAATTTTTAGCTCCAGCAATTCTGCTATGACAGAATCAGATGAGTTTCTTAGTAACTCAGGCTTCTTTTCTGTATTGACTGAGCCAGGCAGGGGGTCCAGGAAAGACAGCTACAAAATACAGCACTTGCATCCTCTGGGAGCTTTAGTGATACTGTGGAAAAGGGGCATGATGGGAAGGGAGAATAGAAAATCCTGTGTTGAGTTACTGGGGCTTGAGTGGGGGAAACCCCAAGTATGGATGTTAGCACCTCCTTCAGAAATCACTATGCCAATCAAATGATTATCAGTGTTCATGTGCAGTTTTAACAGGTCAGGGCTCCCAGCACATAGTAGATATTTTATAAATGCTAGTTCCTACCTGCCTTTTTATTCTCCCAGTGATGAATTTACCACTGTCCATCAGCGAGTTATACTGTAGAGAGGAGCCCCAGAAGAAAGTGATAGAGAATTCAGAGCAGGCCAACAACTAGAGATACTGCTCTTAGGGTGACTCTGGTGGGTTCTTGTGGCAGTGTCTCTGAAAGACCAGCACGGACACAGAGATGGAGGAGCTGGGCATGAAATGGGCACTTGGGAGCCACTTGTGCTAAAAAGCCAGAGGGCTCATAGGGTAACTAAAAGTAGGAGGAAAAATGGACAGTACTGACTTCGATTTGTGCATGTTTCCTTTGCTTTGAGAGTATCTGCTTACCTCTGCACATAAGCAATGTCTGTCTAACCCATTTCACCCCTTTTCAAGTCTGAAGACACAGGAATAAGTCATGGGATTAAAGCTGCAGGTCCTAAACCCGAAGTCCAAGGGGGTAGCAGAACCTCTCAGGGAAAGATTTGGTCCGCCATCCACAGTGGTGAGGCTGCACCCTGAACAGACTGTCTCCTGAGATGCAGATTGATTTGCTCCTATGATGATAGCAAGAAGGGCTTATTTAGAATGTCTTGGAGAACCAGAACTTTGTCGATGCCAATTAGATCCACCACAGCTTGACCAGGACTGTTAGTTGTATACACCCCAAGCCCTGTCCCAGTTCCTTCTCTATCTAAACCTCACCCCTATGCTGGTACCCCAAGTCAGACTGGGGGAGTCACTAGGCTTCTTTGTTCTTCTCTCCAGCATTGCCACTTGAAAGGGCTCTCACCACCTCTTGTCACTGTAATTAACACTCTGAGTACCAGCAGGCAAGCCTGGAACTACGGGATTCCTGTAGTCTAGGCTTTTGCCATAAAAGACCAGTTACACTTCTAATTTGGTAACTTGATATACATACATACATACACACATACATACATACACATATTGCAAGGCATGGCCTCCAGGGTCTCACTCACACTAAGCAAGTGTTCATCCTTGTCAGCTCTGTGGCTTTGGTTTCTGACTTGTTCACCCACTCTCTAACAATTATAACAATGATTATAATCAATCTGTGTCCTTTTAGGGTAGAAGACACGGAGACACAGATTTGTGGACATCTGCCATGACACCAGGGCAGAGGTACGGAAGGTTATGTGGCAGGGTGAGAAGGTTGTAAAATGGAGGGAGAGTTGGAAGGCTGCAGAGAAGGAAAAGTGTCCATTTAATCCTATTTGTCCTATGGGAGTTTTCCAAAGCCAGACAAAGGACCTCCTGTCTAACCCCCGTCTCACCCGCAGACTGTCCTGGCCAGTCTTTATGTTCCTTTTTCTGGCTGTGTGCACTTGGCTGCACAGATTTGAAAAAGGACAAAGGTTGCTTTAATGGTGTTAATGGGGGGTGATGAGCAAATCATAATCTTATAACCGAAATGGTTCACTCATTCGTGTGAGCTATTGAGAGCTAAATCTCTTCGGTAGGTGGAGAAGAAAAGGATTTGAAATTGCCTGCCACCCACCTCCTCCACAGGAGTCGGCATGCATTAATGAGGGAACACACTGAGCACTCTGCAAAAGGGCTGCTTTGCCAATCGCAAACATTACTGCTACTCGTTAGGCAGGGCTGGAGGAACTGTGGGGGTGGGAGGCTGGCTGTTGCCCGCGGTGTTTTTCTTCTGGGGCTCCCCGGTTGCCTCTGAAGCTGCTGAGAAAGGACCCCAGAGCAGAACGGTATTTCAGGATTCTTGTTCTTGCTTGGCCCTGGTCACCATGTGGTGCCTTGTCGAGGCTCTGTGCCCCATTGCCCGCTACGGGAGCTTATCTGATGGTGAACACATGAAGAATTTGTAAGTAAGTTAAAGCTTGTTGGAAAATGAAAAGAAGCGGACACCATAAGAATAATAGGGCTTTCCGGATGACTCAGTGAGCCAAGGCCCTTGTCACTGAGACTAACAACCTGAGTTAAATTCCCAGGATCTATAAGGTAGAAGGGGAGAATTGAGTTCCACAAGTTGTCCTCTTATAAATAAATAAATAAATAAATAAATAAATAAATGAAGTAATAAAAATATAAAACAGCAAAGTAAGAGACAGCATACATATGGTCTTTGCATAGTGGCTTAAGATAAAGAACTGTGTACAGAACTACTGCCGAGAAATTAAAGGAAAGAAAATGATCTTTATAGTAGTAACATTACCTGGCTTATGGAATTCTTGCCATGTAAGCAAGAGGGTGTGAGTTTGATCCCCAGAACTTATGTTAAAAAGCTGAGTGTGATAGCTTCAGTTTATAATACCCAGGCTGGGAAGATGAAGACAGGCAGATCCATGGGATCCATTGGCTAGCCAGCATATACATTCTACTTGTCAAGTCCCAGTCTATCTCAAAAATTCAGAGTTGATGATAACCTGAGGAATGACACCGGAAGTTGACCTCTGGCTTCCTCATGCATGTGTACACATATGAGAAACCATAATCATGTAATACACACACACACACACACACACACACACACACACACACGCACACGCGCACACGCACACGCACACGCACACGCACACGTGTATAATAGTAGCCTTGACTTTGTAAAGCAGGTTGGATGGACCCCACACAGCACATCTTCTAGCTTCATCTCCTGAGATCCTGTAGGCTGAATGCAGGCGAACCAGTAAGCTGCTAGATGAACAGGTGATGATGTTTGTGATTCACTCAGCTGGCCCGGAACACGAAGTTCATCACCATAAAGGAACAGAGTATAAGTGAGAGCAAAACATTGTGCTTTCAAATCTATCTTTTTTTGTTCCATTCAACAAACAGATATGTAGTAAAATTAAAAAAACAAAACAAAATTGGGAAGTGGTAGTGCATGCCTCTATCCCAGCACTCAGGAGGCAGAGGCAGGCAGATCTCTATGAGTTCTAGGCTAGCCTGATCTACAGAGTGAGTTCTGGGACAGGAAAGGCTACCCAGAGAAACTCAGTCTTGGAAAAAATACTACAAAAATAACAAAGATGTTTACAACCATTAAAAATAAACAACTCAAGTAGTATTGTTGAAATGTGATTGGCGATGACTTTTAAATAAATGAGGACCATGTACATGCAGTGCTTATGGAGGTCAGAAAAGGGCATCAGATCCCCTGGAATTGGTCAGGGATTGCTGTGAGCTGCCATGTGGATGTTGGGAACTAAATCTAGGGAGGGAGACCTGTAAAGATCTAAGAGAGGAACTTGAAATCTGTGTTTGAATTGTTTAGGTCAAACAGATGTTTTGTGACAGCATTTCATTCAACATGTGACTATGTACGGGACATGGTTTCATAAGGTCAGAATGGAGCTGAGAACTCCAATTTTCTGGTATTTTTACTGTTACTTTCTCATGTTTATGTATGTTTGAATTCAATAGTTCTTGGTATGATACTATCTTAGTTGGGGTTTCTATTGCTGTGAAGAGACCCCATGATCACAGCAACTCTGATAAAGAAAAACATTTAATTTGGTGGCTTACATTTTCAGAGGTTTGGTTCATTATTATCACAGTGGGAAACATGGTGGTGTGCAGGCAGACATGGTGCTGGAGAAGGAGCTAAGAGTCGTACATGTTGACCCACAAGCAACAGGAAAAGGTCTCAACTAGGCATAGCTTGAGCTATGGAGAACTCAAAGCCCATTCCCACAGTGATACACTTCCACCAATAAGGCCAATCGCACTTCAACAATGCCACATCTCCTAATAGTGCTACTTCCTTTGGAGGCCATTTTCTTTCAAGCCACCACAGATACCAAGCTGGAAAGGTTTGCATCCAAGGTACAATAAATGATATCATGTGATCCAGATATGTAGAATGCAGTACCATTTAGGTTTGTGAGCACTGTAATTTTTGCATGATAAACTCACTCAATGACACATTCTTCAGAATGTATCCCCTCCATTAAGGACACATGACTGTAGTGATAAGACAGCCTCCAGTGAATGGCTATACTTGATAACCACAAAGTCCTTTATGACTGACTAATTTTTACAACATTTTGTTTCCTTTGAATAATAAAGTGAGTGATCCTAATTTTCTTCCAAAGTTTGGGGATGTCTCATCTGTACTAAAAATTAGGAAAACAAATATACTCAAAAATAAAATCCAAGGGGTAAGGAAACACTTCAGTCCATAAAGTGCTTCTATAAATAGATGAAGACCTGAGCTCAATGTCTAGCACCCACAAAAAAAGCCAGCACTGAGGGCTGGAGAGATGGCTCAGAAGTTAAGAGCATTGCCTGTTCTTCCAGAGGTCCTGAGTTCAATTCCCAGCAACCACATGGTGGTGGCTCACAACCATTTATGATGACATCTGGTACCCTCTTCTGTATACTGTATACATTATAAATAAATCTTTATTTAAAAAAACAGTATTGGTGACACCCATTTGCAATGCCAGTGTTGGGGAGATGGAGACAGGAGGGTCCCTGGGATTCTCTGACTTGGCAAACTTGCTTTAAAAAATAAAGACCTCAAGCTAGAGAGAAAAATTGTCTAAAAAACTAAAGTGTACATGCCTGATAGGAGATTATTATATCCACCTGCAAACAACTATTAGCCAAAGGATAAACCAAAAATAAATTGCCATAATATAGATGCTTATATATTGATACAAATAAAAATTATTCTATATGTTTGATTGAGATAATCTATATATTGACACAAAATTAAATATATAATTGTCCAATTTTCACATGTTTCTACCTCTGTTTAAAATATTTTACACTTTTTGATAAATACAAAATAAAGAAGGAAAAAAATATTTTACACATTAATGCATATTAATATGTTGTCATTTCCATAATACAATTTCTACCTCTATTTATTTATGTTAGTCATAACATTTGTTATAATATATACACAAGTTGTTTTATATAACTCTGTTTAGATATTTTGCACAATGGCATATAGTTTAGATACTGTCGTCACTTTATATGATATGTATATACTAGTTAATATTTATAAGATTGTCATACTTAAAGTCATTATGCAAAATTATACACTCATTTATAGATTGCCTATTCTTACAATGTAAGCTTCACTCTCTCAGTTAACTAAAATTACAGATTACCACTACTCAGATTTGCCACATAACAGTCAAGATACTCAAGCTTTCCAAAAACATGTTAAAATATATCAGATAGATAGATGTCTTCAACCACTTCATAGACCAAAAAAATTATGACATTCAAGATTTTGTTATCTAAAATTCGGCCATAAAAGACACAACAACTTCTGATCTCACTGTTCCTTTCCCGAGGTGGTATTGAGCATCACAGACATCTCATAAAGAGATTGTCTTCCTTGGCAGATAATGGCCTGATGGGCAAAAGACTACACTTGCCCTGACTGCTGTCAACATGCACACTGTCCCATCTAGACGAACAAGATAAAAGATTAAAAACTGCCAAAGCCTACCTAGACAAAATAAGACGGTCTCACCCAAAAACACCCTGCTTCTAAAGAGACTTGTCAGACATCCTAGGCCAGTAGCCAAAAAGATAGATGCTCCCACTGTACAAAAAAGCTGTAGATGACTGTCCAGGTAGTTAACTGTCGTTGTCCTCTCCTAAATCTTGAAAGTTATTCTCTCGTGCTTCTAACCTTCAGGTAATATATTTTCCCTCTGAAGTCTTAATGGTATTAAATACTAAATAGTTGAGGCTGCTATTCATATCCCAGCAAAAACATTCAGATATTAAAACTTTATCATTCAAGATACACAGCCTTAAAACAATCTCTATGCATTGCCTCATATCAATATTCTAAACATTAAGATATACTTTATATTTGTTGTTTGTTAGTTGTAGTGTGACCTTGCTTATGTTAGTGCTTTTCCCTTCCCCAGACACAACCTTATGATTATCCCTATAATATATAGTCTTATACTTAGTTTAAAGCTTTCTTATTTAGACAAAAGGGGGAGATGTAGCGGGAAATCAGAATTTACCTAAGTAAACACTTGTGACATCCAGGAACTGAATCTGATCGTGGTGTGGCCAGCTGCAAAGACCCCAAGACACAGAAGTGACTCTTTCTCTCTTGGCCCCAGTGTGTGTTCCAGGAAGAAGCTCCATAGCATTCCCTTGCGTGCCTCTGTCTCCCTTTTCACCCCATCAGAATTTCCTTTATACTGTGTTTTTAAAATAACAAATATTACCAGATTATATAAAAAAAAATCAGTTGAGAATCATTTTGCCATAATACACATACACTCTCACCTTCACACGTGTGAGCATGTATACATAACACGCATATGCAAATTAATGGGTAAATAAATAAAAATAATAAAAATCTGCTAATTCCCAGTTCTTGTAAGATTTTTAAATAATATAAACATGTATTTTAAGTGTCAGCCTTACTCATTTGTGTATTATTTATTTATTTATTTTGCAGTGCTGGGACCGAACCAAGGCTTCACATGCTCTGATGCTTACCTACAACCCTAGTCCTGTTTTTTGACATTGTCTCACAATGCTGCCCATACTAGTCTCAAATTCCTGGGCTCAAGTGATTCTCTTGTCTCAGCCTGAGTAGCTGGGACTAAAGGTGTATGCCAGCATACTCAGTGAAGGCAGGCATGTTCAACAGTACTTTTGGTAAATGATGGTAAATTATTATTACTGTCATTATTATTACATATTTATTGTGTGTGTGTGCACACATGTGCGCGCATGCACATATGTATGTTAAAGTCAGAGGACAATTTTCAGGAGTCACTTCTCACCAGCTAAGGATTCTTTTCCTTATTTGTATCAAGGCCAAGAACATATCCAAAAAGAACAGGCTACCCTTTGATATAACTCAAGTCAAATCCTAATATGAGGCATTTCAATAACCCAGTGAGGAAACCGATAATTCACATTAAAATAATAGACATGTCCATTATGTATGATTGTTTTGAGTTCTTAAGATAAAAGAAACAATGAAACCTGCTGAAGAGGGTGTGTGATGGGGGAAATCAGATATTGCCTCCTTGGCTGGTCTTTGCTAGAGAAGACTGAATGTTTAATAAAACACTAATACATTTTTAAACAAAACACTTCTCTTTATGTAGTCTTAATAATCATAGACTCTTAGAAGTATTAACTGAGCCACAGACTGCTAAATTCCATATGATTTAAACTCATAAGGTTTAAGTGTGAACATGGCTAACACTGATGGTGATTTTGCAATTTTAAATTTTTGAAGTGTCTTGGAAATATAAAATAGCAAAACACTAACATCAGAGATTACAAGGAATCCTTTTTGTAAAACTGAAACCAATGTTTTATATCTTTTAAAAATTCTCAGTGTATCCTGAGAGAGTTAGAGTTTTGCTGTATGTCAATTTGTCCTTAACAGTCACAAAAATACAGGTTTATGGGTAACAGCAAAATTCCTGTGCTACTGAATGGGCAGTTTTTAGTGGTTTCTGTGTTTTTTGTTTTCTTTATCTACACATTGTCTTCCTCTTCCTGATAACATTGGTGTGTGTGTGTGTGTGTGTGTGTGTGTGTGTGTGTGTGTGTGTAGACCCGAGGTTAACTTTGGATTCCTCTTCAGTTGTTCTTTGCCTCCATTTTTGATACAGCATCTTTCACTGCACCTGGAGCTCACCCATTCAGTGAGGATGGTGGTCCAGCAAGTGCCAGGGATCTTCCTGTCTCTACCGGCTTAGCTCTGAGACTATAGGCGTGCATAGCCATGACCAAATTTCACATAGGTGTTGAGGATCAAACTCAAATCCTCACATCTGTGTGGTAAGCACATTAGTGGTGAAGCCATTTCCCCAGCCCCAATTCTTTAAATCCATCAAGGTAGCTAAAAAGTAAGTCATTAGCTTCCTATTTCATATGTTCAAAGTGAAGGTTATCCACAGTGATTGATTCTGAGGACTCCACTCTTACCCCAACCCTGACATAATTAAGAGTTTAAAGGCAGCCTCAGCTACATATTGAGTTCTAGATTACCTTGAGCTAAATGAAGTGTCTCAAACAAGCAAATAAATAAATAAGTAATCAAACAAATAAATAATGTTCTTACTAGTTGGATCCACACCACAGAAATAAATAATAAATTGGCTTATTATGAGCTTTGGGGGATTCTCAGACTTCTTTTGGTAACTCAATATTCTTGGTACCTACCAGACAGTGTCCTAACTTCCCTGACCCCTACCTCTCCCTCTACTCTAACTGATCAGCCTGTGAGAGAGAAGCAGAGTGTGTGTGTGGGGGGGGGTGAGTGGTTCTCAGGAGTTTTGAATTCCTGGTAAAGAGGCCAATTAGCACTTCTGTGGGGTCACAAACCGTAAAGTGTGAAGCTTGAGATGACCGGAGGCATGCTTCTACCTGAGGATGTGCCTGGTGGAACAGGGAGAGAGGGACAGTGGACAGTGAGTCTCCGGAGTACCATGGACAGCACCCACTCCCTAGTGACTTTGCAGTGGAGGTGCTCTCTCCCCAGACACCAACTGCTTTTCTTTATTTCCAAGATAAATCACTGTGAGTGTGGGGATGAGGGGATTTTCAGAAAAAGAGAGTCACTAAGTCCTCTCTCTGTGGAGAAGCTGTCTCTGGAGGCAGCCACCTTTAATTCAATCTGGTAATCACAGAATCCTGACAATCATTTAATTTTCTGCCTACTACAATCATTTTCTGTCCATGTCTCTTCAAGTAATTGGCCCATGGCACTGATCATATAGTGTGTGTGTGTACACATGTGTATGCTTGTATAAGTGTGCTAGACTACAGAGGCCAGAGGTCAACATTGTGTTCTCCTCTTTGCTCTCCACATTCCTTTTGGACACAGGGTCTTTCACTGAACTTGGGGCTTGCCTTTTTTTTTTTTTTTTTTTTTTTTTTTTTTTTTTTTTTTTTTTTTTTTTTTTTTTTTTTTTTTTTTTTTTTTTTTTTTTTTTTTTTTTTTTTTTTTTT